>PVKE010012736.1:0-37753 GCA_004027555.1 Craseonycteris thonglongyai
CGACGCTCTTCCGATCTACACGCCCACAGGCCCCCAGGAAAGGCACTGGGCCACGTGTATACTCGTCTTCAGTAGTTAAAGGGAATTGTGTGTACGGTATTGCCTCGATCTCCCCTAAGTGCTATTTTCTTCATAACAATTTTTTCTATTTTCATTTTATTTCAGAGCATCATGGGCCACAAAAAATTACCTTGGGGGTCACATGCAGCCCACAGGCCGCCAGTTTGACACCCCTGGTGTACAACATATCTTGGTAACAGTCAGCAGCTTTATAGCTCAATCATCAAGCCTTAGGAAAACTGGGTGAATTTGGAAGATAAGAAATAAATTTGTCAGAGAGTATCATGGCTGAATAAACAGCATTTGTATCTCTAGATACTGAGGTGGGTGTGGATGATATGAATATCATTTTCTTAGAACAAAACAAAATAACCTTTGCGATGTTACTTTACACCATAGATTCATATTCAGAGATATCACCAATTTTAAGACTACTTAAATCAGGGGTTTCCAACTTTATGGCTTCTCTGGACCACACTGGAAGAAGAATTGTCTTGGGCCACACATACAATACACTAACACTAATGATAGCTGATGAGCTAAAAAAAAAAAAAAAAAAAAAAAAAAAAAAAAAAAAAAAGAAGTCACAAAAAAATCTCATGTTTTAAGAAAGTTTACAGATTTATGTTAGGCTACATTCAAAGCCATCCTGGACCACATGTGGCCCACAGGCCACAGATTGGACAAATTTGATCTAAACTGTCATGTTGTAAAATAGCAGACAATAATTTAATGTAGTATATCTTAAGATTCCACTAATTTTCTAATTCCCTGTTATTGTCATTGATGTACTAAGCTGTGACCAAGCAGATAGGGTCAGGCTTCAGGGACCCTGCCAATATGTTTGTTAAAGAGTAAAATATGACAATGACACCACCATGGTGGCATAAAGACACAAAGAAAATAAACTGAAACTATGCTGGTGAGATGAGTTAGATTACGTCTAGATTTATTTCCTCATTCACATAAAGATCATTATCTCATTGACAATGCTAACATGTGACAAGGACTTTTGCATATATAAATATTATTTACACTGTAACAAATCATGCTATCTACAGTTAGCTACTAATTATTCTTTGTGACCATGTTTCTATTATGTAAAGTGTGAATGATAACATTTCTAATCAGGGACTTGGAATACTAATTGACTTCTTGATGGTCTTCAAAAGTGGCTGTCATGATGGAAAGATTTTGTATCTCATTATCTAATTTACTTCAGTTCAGTCTTAGTATTTACAGGGTTGTGAACTTAAGTTACTAATTCTAGTTAACACTATGATTTCTAAAATATCACTCAATTTTAATTAATGTTTCCATCCTTGTCCTAAGCAGATAGTCTCTGATAAAATCACAGTAATATCTTTCAAAGAAGTAGCAAATGTGTTTTTCTTATTGTATGTGAGAAATATTTTGGAAGCTAAAATAAATTTTTACTTGACTTAATTAAAAAGCAAAACAGTGACATATCCATCCACCTTCACATTAGTGTGTGGGGGCACGCATGTACCCTAAGTACACACTTATCTTAACATTACAGGGTCTATAAGAACTGCTGAATTAAAGCACATGTTCCATGAGACATGCGTTTACCAGGAACTGAAGCTGCTAAGATTATTGTAAAACTTCTTCCTTGGAATCACAAGCCATACTGTGGTATGAAGAGGAAAGTACCAAGGACTCCAGTTAGGGTGTGTCCTTCCTTCTGATTTGCCAACTGATTTAGAAAGACAATGATTACTAAAAAGGAAAATGAAAATAAAAGACCTATATACAACATAGATTTTTCAAACTTGGTCCGACACTGCTCTCAGAAGGAAATCATGGCAGGCAACGCGCTGGAAGAGGAGATGCTGAAAGTCACAAAGATGATCCACGTGCCTGGAGAAGAGGGTGACCACTGGTCCATTTGCCTGGACCCCTCTTGGTTTTAAAACTACAAATCCTGCATACAGGGAAGAACTTCGATCCTGGACAGACAGCTGATAGGATTTGGAAAGTACAATGAGGTGAGTTTAGCAAGGTTGTCAGACATGGATCACACAGGGCTTTGCAAGCTAGAGTAAGAGGTTTGGAGTTTATTCCAAGTGTAATCAAAAGTCATTGGAGGGTCTACAAGAAGGGGACAGGATTTTTACTCTCAGTAGAAATAGCATAATTAGTAAACATTCTTCCTATAGCCCTTCAAATATGCATAGCCTCTTATATCTTTCAGCTGCCTCCACTTTATTTTCTCATAAATACTCAGTTTCCCAACCCTTTATTCATCACTTGTGTTGCTTTCTCTGATCTCTCTCCAAGTTTTCACTTTGTTGGAGTTGTAGGGCCTCCAACTAAACACAGCTTCCATAATAATCATTCTGGTCTGTACTTCATGTAAAAACAGCAGGCCACCAGCCCAGCAGGTCTGAGCACTTGGGTCATAAGGATTCTTCACGCGGAGTCTATGGGGCCTCGGTGCCATGTGTCAGGCTTGTGTAAAGCCACCCAGGTGGGGAGCACACACATGTGGATGAACTACTGTAGGGCTCCCTCCATCTGCCCTCACTGGCAATTACCACATTTTCAGTTTCCAAAGTTGTTTTTTCCCCTTGGAAGTTCACAAAGATGACCCATTTGATGCATGCCATACCCATTTTAGTGTTTCCACTTCGCTTACAAAGTTTCTTTTGGGAGCAAACAGATATTTTGCTCTACAGTTGCAACAAAAGATAGTATGTTTTATTTCTTCATAGAATAATATTGTTTGTATGATGCACAAAAAGAGTGGAAAAAATGAATAAAAATTGTACTGAGGGATCATGTAAACCCTATAGAGCAAGGGGATTATGATTTATTTTTAAAAATCTGATAAAGCAATACTGTTATTTTGCAAAGTAATTATTTTTTCACACAAGTTCTTGGCATCCATTGACTTAGGAAATTTCTTTGTGTTAAACCATACTGGAAGAGCATCAAATTCAAAATCTCATCTTGACTCCCTGGAGACATTGGGATGAGTTCTTAACCTATTATATAATGATATGTGGGAGGAAATTAAAAAATCCAAAGGATGGGACGGCAGGTGGGGATTGGGGGGTGGAGTCTGAGAATCAGCATGAAAACCCTCTAGACTGGGCATATGTATTAAAGGATTACATATCAAAGTAAGCAAGTGTTATGTTAGCAGTTATTGGGGAAGCCGGGATGGCTCAGTGGGTTAGGCACTCACTTTACAGCGCCGGGGACCAAGGATCGAATCCCGGCCCCGGCCCGTGCGGAACCATATGCTGAACTGGGAGCTCCCCCAGTTCAGTTCTCTCTCTGTCTCTGTCTGTGTATCTCTCTCCCTCTCTGTCAAAAATAAACAAATATATATATATATATAAAAAGAAGTTATGAAGGTGCTATGTGCAGATAGAATCTAAATGGAACAGTTTTAAGCTAGAACTAGATAAATCCTTCAAATTAAGGCCGATGGAAGTCTTTTACGTCAGTGATCTAAATATATGTGTGAGCTCCGTGAAGACTTGGGTTAGATATTTGTTCATGTTTCCATCCAAAGTACTAAAAACAGCACATAGGTTTTTCAATCTGTGTTCAATGAATTTCAGTTAGAATACGTTTTTATCCTTTAAAAATTCTACTAATATGATTAGTAAAAATACTCTGTTGTATAAAGCTTAACCTTTAAATAAATACTGAGAAATGCTTCCATAGAGAACACGAGGATGCTAAAATCTTGCTATATGAAGCCGGACTTAGTTTATGTCATTAAAATCTAGTATCTTATACAGGGAGAAAGAATCCATACTTTTTTGCTTAAACTGACCTATTTTTTAAACTTTTCCAGATTATTAAGTTATAGATCTAGTAAAGTTCCACAATGAAGTTTACTGTTTTCCCTAATGGAATGATGCTCAGTATGGTGGAGAAATTGAAAAATGTTTGAAAGCTACAAAATAATATTCTGATAAGAGAGATATAATATCTACTTGGATTATTAACTCTGAGCTGGTCTGACTGGATCAAATCCTTTTATGGCCCCTTACATTTGCAGATACCTCTACAACACCATGATCACTGACTAAAGTTGTCTGTGGAGAAAATGGTTAGCAAGCATTCAAAAAGCTACGCTATTTTTTCTCATCATTATTCAGCAATACATGGGGAAGGCAGTCTTTTAATTATACTTAGCTGGACGGGTAATCTTGAGATTAAAGATCCCCTAAGGAGTTCTTACCACTTTCAACCTGAAAGTATAATTTGAAAAAATACTTACAAAAATCTGTGCTTACAAGACAAGAAAGGATTTAGAAGTTACTGATATACTACAGTTAGGTTAATCAACATAAGTGTAGAAAGGACAAGCATAGACAAGTAAATGGATTTTTTTCTTTCTGAAGCTCTTCTAAAGTTTTATACAAGAAGCAAAATCTCCTTTAAATATCTGACATTGCTCATGCTATTTACTGGCCATATGACTATATTATTACCCTGTACTATATATCATAAACAAAATAGATTTCAAGTATATCTGCATCCTCCTACAGTCCCTCTTTGCATCAGTAGTTGCTTAATAAGTAATAGGCAAATAAATGAACTGAATGAACAAACATCGGGTGACTAGAACAAAAATGTTTTATTTGCCCTGCAATCAAATAAGCTCTTTGGAGACCCTCAGAGAACTCTATTTCCATGGCCTGTTCACTTGTTAAACCTTGCACTTTTTCTCAAGTTCAAAGTCTCTCAAGAGTCCTCATTGTTAACATTTCCATTTTATTGATGCATGACCTGGTGGCTACTGGGTGTGACCTCAGGACACTAGTCCAGTCAGAAACTGAAGTGATCTGGGATGAGGCAGGACTTACCACTTATCAGTATGTCTTAAGCAGTTTTTCTTTCTTTCTTTTCTTATCTCTCTCTCTCTCTTTTTCTCTTTCTCTCTCTCTTTCTCCCTCCCTCTCTCTCTCTCTTTCTTTTTCTTTTCTCCTTCCCAGTATCTTTGCCTCCCTTCTTTGCTTTCTTCTTTTCTGCTTTTATTTCTTAGATTAATTGTCTCATGATTAAATTTATGTTTCTACATTTTCTCTATGCCACTTACTCACACTCCAACCAAGGAAACCGAAACTATGCCAATTGCCTTTTTCTCTTCCATTGCTGCAGTTAATAACAATGAATGTTGGTATTGGAAGAAATCATCAATGGCACCTTATATATCATCTTAACTGCCTCTCTAAGAGCAAGGTAGCTTACATTTTTTGAATGGATGAATAAATCAGAGATCGATCTCCCCATTCCTCCCACTTCACCCTATTTTATCAGTAGGAAAACTATAATCCAGAGAAACCAAGTGGCTCACCATTATACACATGACTAGTTAGTGCAAAACCAGGGTAAGAAATGAGAACTTCTGATCTCAAGCTTGGATTTTTGTTTTGACTTCCATCATCCCAAGAGGCAGAATTAATTCTTCAAACAGATCATCAGTGGTCCTATGAACACCTTTGGTACAGTAGGTATAATGGAGTCTGGGAAATATAAGTGGGTGCCCTTCTCTCTGCCTATGCTTCAAAGTCTGTCCAAATTAGTGATTTTGTCTCTTTGATAGAGGCTGACATCCTGGTGAGAGTGCTGAGAAACCTCACAGACAATACTTATTAAGCACTCCTACACACATATAGATTCATGCAAAACAAGTTGAACAGGCTAGAGGAGCTTACAAATTACAGAATACCAACGCTGAATGTGACTTAGAGTCTAGCCTAACCTCCCATTTGTCTGGTGCTTGAATTTTCCTTACAATATCCCTACAAAATACCTATTTCTCTATTTGTACAGCTCCTACCATGCAACCTCCCAAAGCAGCCCAGTCTTTGGACAATTCTTGTTATTAAAGTCAAGCAAGAAGAAGCAATTAACTAAGCACATAAAATAGCCTCGAGTTTGCCAAAAGTTTGAAAATTGGATCAAAACAAGGCAAGTTGCACAGCTAAATCCAGAAAAGTCTACCATAACTGTATCTGCCACTCCCCATTGTATATTCCAACTTTCAACTGCAATAGTCACCAATGTCAATAAACACCACATACTTCGGATGGAACTGAAACTGTCTCAGCCATAGTAAAACCACAATGCACAGGGCAACATTTGTTTCCCCAGGAAGCTTTTCAGTTACATTTTCATAAACTGCTTTGCAAGAACCACCAAAAAACAAAACGAACAGACAAACAACCCTGCTGTCTCTCATTTCCTATGTTGATTTAAGCACACTGTATCCCTTTGGATAATTATGGAATTAGGCTTTGTACGCTATTTAAAACAGGGAACAAGACCTCTTAACATGTCTAGCACTAAAACCTTGACAAAACCCTGCATCTCAACCCTAAGATGGCAAGTGGGTTCCACTGGCAAAGAGAAGAAGGTTCAATTTCAGGAAACTTCTAGCCAAGCTTTTTACCTAAAAGCACTTCGAGGAATACAGCCTTTTACAAGGAACATTACTTATACACATAGATAATCCTGTTCACCTCCTGAGGTCACAGAACTATCCTTAAACCAGCTAGTGAATCACCTCCCCAGGTCTCTTCATCAAGTGGGTGTGAGTACTTCTTGCCCAGGTGGAAAAAACAAGAGACATATTTTATGGGCTCCATCCAAAGGCATCCAGTGAGTCACTGGCAGGTTGGGGAGAGTCCTTGTGAGTCAAGGTTCCCTCTTCTGGGAATCTGATCTGAGAGAAGGCCTCAGCCCCACCTTGAATAATCTCTGTATTTAACCAAAGGGAAAAGAAGAATCTGCTCTGGACTTTAAAAAAAAAAAAAAAAAAAAAGTTCACCAGGCAGCAATCTCAAACATGTGTATGGGGAGATGGGGGATATTGTTTCATTCTTTCACTGCAACTTTAAAAACCGTAATAGCTATAACTAGGAATAAAGGAAAATAAAACATTTTGACATGTTATTGTATGTAGAGATGACCTGTCTGAGTATTTACAACATGATTCAATCTGATTCTATTGGGCATCTAAGGAAGGTAAAAGGACTTCTATTTAAACATCCTGAAAATGAACTATTTTGATCAGAAGAATCAGAAAGTTCTCTAGAATTGCCCTTAGAACTTCCTCCATCTAAATGTCCCAAAATTTACACAAGATTTGAATTTTGCATTATTTGTGTGGTAAAGCGTTGCCAATGGAAGAAAAAGCATGACAGCTGACAGTTCAGGGTTATTAAAAATGGAGTGCTACACGAAAGAACAACGCGTTTTCATTGTTGAGCAATAAAAATTTACAACATTTTTAATTATAAACCTGTGTTTTCTATCAAAATTACTGCTTGCATGAATTTTGGGACACCCTATACGAGTGACTCAACACAACAGCCAAAATACCTTACACCATTTCCTTGCATTTCTTTTTATGGGGAGATTCGATGATTATATGAAGGAGTGCACCTAATATACTCCTTATATTTGGTGTAAAGGAATCTCAATATGGGAGCTTTGAAAAGCTAAAATGACAACATAGAAAACCACCACGCACACTGATTAACCAAATTCCACAGGTGTTCAAGGGGTTTACAGAGATTCAGAACAGATTTAATAACCCTAAAGTATATGGCTTTTGACAAAACCACACGTGGGAGGTGAACAGAGCAACCGAAGTAAACTTGAGCAATGAGAGCACTGCTCACCTTCAGCCCATAAAGGGGCTGGTGGGCTGGCATGTTTGTCTAGGCAAACACTGAGAAATCTTGTCTTTAAATTAGTTCAAGGGCATAGCAGACACATGCTACATGACAACTAATGTACTATCTCAAGGAATACTCCAGCCATGAGTTGTTATTACATAAGTTAAGTGGGAGCTTAAGTTTCTGACAAGTACTCACAAGCTTTTATCTAAAAAAAAATGTAAAAAGGGGACAAAAGCCATCCTATCATTCTTTTCCCCACTGTCTTTAGGAATATTGCTGTCTACATAATCCTTTCCAACTGACAGAAGAAAGAAGCGAACTTCCATTCTACAGAAAACCCTTTGTGGAAGATGGAAACTTGGAATCCAGCCTTGTCTCTCAATGACTTCCTCCCCCAGCCAACCTCTGCTTTCATTAGCTGTGTCTACTTTGTAGCGTTTTTTCTTTTGCTCTTCTCCTCCCTTATCAGAAGGATGGGATGCTATTTAGAACTTTTTTCAGTCCCTTTTCCCCACCTACTACCAACCTTCAATTTCCAAAATCACCCACAATCTGCCTCCTGAAGACCCTGAACTTTAAAGGTAAAACCTTCAGGGGAAATCTCAAGAAGCTTCTTCAAAGAGTCATGTGAGGGGACAGAAATGGGGCTCCCCTCAATTACTAGGTCTTAAAAATCAAAAGAATTAAAAGATTCAAACTTAAGTGTATGTAGAAGACAGTAAGTTGGACCGTTCCATCCAGGCATGAGACTTTTTCTATGAAAACTCATAGTAAAGATAAACTTTTTTGGGGGAAAAAAACCCCACTTATCTAATACTTTGAGATTATTTAATTTTACAAACTTGAGAAGCTATCAGGTTCCAAACTTTCCAAGGCATGCGACTTTCTAGTCCAAACCCTAACATTCTTCAATTTTACACACAATCAGAATGTTCAAAGGAGGCCTACGAACTCAAGTTCGAGTTTGGCCTTCCCCTCTCAATCTCCACCCCACTCTCATTGGAATTTAAGATGAAATCACACGTAGAGGGGAAGAAGGAGTGTTACCCAGAGAATTAGAGGCAATACTAGAGCTTAGTCCTGGGCCTCCTTTTTAACAACCCACGGTTCTTTCCATTTCCTCATCCCAGAGTCCAGGATCAGAAGACCTGATCAACCGAAGACTGTTAACCATGTAATCACACAACAGAATTGGCGGCTGGAAGCCAGTACCCCCAAACGGAACCACTTGGGGGTTTGGGGTCTCCAGGTCACAGCTGTGGGGGGTGGGGAATGCACTCACTGCTCAGATTCAGCAAGGAGTCGAAGACTTTGCACTGGATCTGCCCTGTGCTCTGTGACACGCAGGACATCCAAAGCCCCTCGTAGATGGACTGGGCCGTCACGATGTTTTCGCCCGCATACGAGTGAATCTTCCACTGGGGCATCGCCGTACTGACGATGGCTCCGATCCAGCCCAGGAAGGCCAGGATGAAGCCCAGCAGCTGCAGCCCCGCGTTGGCCATAGCTCACTCGCGCGCTAGGGCTCACTCAGTGATGGCAGGTGCAGCAGGTGGAGTTCGCAGGGGCGCACCCGGGGCGCCTGGGGGGTGGCGGAGCCGCCTGGAGAAGTTACTGCGGGGAGCCCTGCTTCCCTGTGCCGCCGTGGGAAAGGCTCTAGGTCCGGAACGGGCTCGGCTCTGGAGTCCGGGTGCGAACAGCTCCAGCGGCTCCCAGGCTCCGCGACTGAGACGCCAACCTGCAGGGCGCCGCGATTTAAAGCAGCTCCGCCCCGCGTCCGGGCCGGCCGCCGCGCAGCGCCCCCTGGCGGCTCCCGGGCAGCTCGCAGGGGAAGCGGGAGACAGCGCTCCGGCACGCAGGTGGCCCGCGGGGAGGGGGCAACCCGAGAGCGAGGTCAAAAGGCCCCCGGGCTCGCTCCCTCTCCTTTCTCCTCTCGCTCTTTTCCCCCCCTCTAGTTAGCCTTCTCAGATTTTTCATTCATTCAATCTTTATTTCCCCCAAGTGTACTACACTAAAAATGCATAAAGATGAAAATAGAACCTTCAGGAGACCCATAGTTTCATTGTTAATTTTTTCCACTGTCTTTTAAAGGGCATTTTCTATCTATTTCCACCCCGCCCCCCTTCCCTCACACACATGTTTAGCTTTTTCCTTGCGCTTTCCTTCACACACACACACACACACACACCAGCCTCTTCCCCTTAGCAATTCATCTTAGAGCAGCAATTCATGATCAGAGGAACCAGGTGGGTCCCCAACTCTGACATGTGTGTTTCATTTATAAATTATCAGATGCTATTTATCACAGGCAAGGGCATCTAAAACGGCTTACCCCAGTAGAAAGAGAACTGGGCTAGGATTTAGGAAGTCTGGGTTCTGGGTCTGGGTTTTGCAGTGACTGGTTAAGGCCACACCCTCAGCTTTTAGTCTTGTGAGCTTTTGGTTTCACTCAATGGGTCTCTAAATCTTCCTTCTCTAGAGTTAAGTGCTGCTGTGGTTTGGAATAATTAAAATGTTTTCCCAACTGCTTTTTGTGTATGATGGGAGGAGAAGCTCTTATGGTTTTAGTAAAAACAGAAGCACCTCAGAGGCAGAAATAAACACGGTAAGGAGAAAACAAGATATGCCCCAATATTTACTGTGGGAGCTGCCAGTTTGTGTACAGGAGGGAACAGTAAAAAAGTTCAGAGTGTGAATGAGAAGAATGAAAAACTCTACCCCTTGGGGGATGTTGATAATGAGGGAGGCTATGCATGTGTAGGAGCAGAGAGGATATGTGAGGTCTCTCTGTATCTTCTGCTCAATTTTGTTGTTAATCTAAAACTTCCTTTTAAAAAGTCTATTAAAAAAAAAAAAAAAGCAAAACCCCCAACCCTTTCACTTCCACTTGACTGACTATCTCCAGATACCTTTTGAAGGCTTAAGTCCAAAGGACAAATCTCTGCAGAGATATCTGGGGACTAGCAACAAACAAGGAAACACACAAGCTGGAGGAAGAGATTTAATTAGGAGTAAGCAAGATTAAAACAAGTTAGTGCTGTCCTCTCAAAGCCTCCCTAGACCCCTATGTCAGCTCTGTATGGCAGGTCACACCCAGGTTGAGTCCCCCGAGTGTGGGCCTGCAGTCAGTAATTCTTTCTAGGTCCTGATGAATGTTCTGTGGGCACCTGTGAGTGTGGATGAAGCAGCATCAATCACCTTTGATTTATTTATTCCCCAGGATTACTTAGCTCAGAGGAGGTTCCCAAATTTTGCTGCAGGGCTAGGCTACTACCATGTGACTCATATAATCTTATATTTTTTGTTCCCATCAATTCAGAATTAAAACAGTTTAAAAACGGTTTCATTGTTGTTCGGATGGGGTTAATGAAGACAAAATTTGAGTTCAATAATTAGACTTGTGCACAGGCCTTTTTAGTCTACATTCGGACCTGTTTCTTTCAGCCTACAGTTGGCATAAAATTGGAGGGTAAATTCTGTGTTTGTTATGGCCCATGTGTTTGTTTTTCTATTCCAAGTCTCCGTGAGGCTGATTACTTCATTGCCCACAGCAGTGTTTGTGAGGCTGTGGTGGGCACTATTTGTTCCTCTGTCGTCAGAATCCATTGATGCCATCCCTAATCTTGTCTAGATTTTGATGTTTTCCTAAGGGTAGATAGGTGAGATAATGGCTCAGCATAAATCCATCAGGGAAATTCATCCCCTCCATGAAGAGGAAAGGCAATTTACAAACATTGGCCTTTCGTATATGAAGCATAAACAATTGAGGCAACACTGTGACCAAGAAGTTTCTAGAAAAGCAGATTGTGGGATGGCAAATGCCCTGGCCTGTTGAATAGGAAAATTTGCTATGTACCCTCAGACAAATTACTATATATTTCCATATATAAGCTGCCCCCATGTATAAGACAACTCCCACTTTTCTAACTCAACATTAAGAAATCAATACATGGGCTAATCCTGTATATAAAACAACCCCCAATTTTTGATCTGACAATATTAGACAAAACTATTGTCTAAAAATATGGTACTTCCTTTCTCTTTTTCAGTTTCCCTATCAATAAAAAATTAGGAATCAACTTCTAAAAGGTCACCCAAGTCTAAAGTTTTATGACTTTAAGAGCTGTCCCTTGTGGGTAACATACTGTCATTGCTAAGTGTTGAGCTAAGAGTTTTATATGAACTATCTTGTATGTGAAAGTGAAAGAGACACAGAGGTCAAATCGCCCAGGATCATGTTTGATAATTGGCAGCATTGGGATTCCAAACCATACACTTTGACCCTGGTGCCCAGACCTTTAAGCGTTGCTCTCTAGTAGTTCCCTGTGCAAACCAAATCAGTGAAGGACCTTTGGCTTTCAGGATTTAAACATGCTGATGTGTTTCTACCTCTAGGCAATGGTGAGATGTTCCACTCGGTGACTGCCCTTTCTGCTCCTGCCTGTTCCCTTGCCATTTCTGTACCTGCTCACTAAGATTCTACAGCCAGAGGATCCAGAATTTTGAGGAGCAGTTTTGCTTAAAGGAGGGAAGTGTGGGTGAGAACAGCACAATAGCCCACTGGTTTACCCTGTGTACACAGGTGACTGATGTTTGACTCAGCTGTGATCCTGAGAACTAGTAGTAAGTAAAAGAGATATACAGAGAGGTAGAAATATAGTTGAGACTTGAGGTGACAGAATAGAGTGTAGACAAAGAAACAGTCCCAAGAGCCAGCATGACAGATTCTCAGAAATGGTTAGAAATGAGAGTAAGAAAGTCTTTGGGATATAAATCTTTCACTTAGAGACAAAATAACATTGACTTTTCAAGGCTTCTCAGGTGATAAAAGCAGAATGGATGGACACATTTCTAAATCCCCAATCTGCTGTGCAATGATTCAGGGCTTGAGAAAGGGAACAGAGCACAAAGGTGAGAATTTAACATGAATTTCTGTGGTAGAATATAAAGGTGACCAATACTAAAAACCACTGGTGCGTGCCTCCCATACCTACTGGGAGCAGTCCTTTGAATATTTTTGTAGTTTTTGAGAGGGGAGCAAGGTATAAGTGGTTAAACTTTTTTTTTTTTTAAGATTTATTTTATTGTTTTTGATAGACAGAGAGGGATAGAGAGAAGGGGTAGGGTCCAAAGCAGTCTCCATAGTTGTACATCATCAGTTCTGGACATGGTTTTATTCCACACAAGTGGGTGGGGGCTGCACAGAGCAGGAACTGAGTTGGGGGTCTCCCACATGGGAAGCATGACCCCTCGAGCCAGGGGCCAGACTGAGGGGCGAGAACCAAACTAGGGACCTCATGCATGGAAAGCACAATCCAGTTCAGCGTATGGGTCCATATGGACCAGCCATGGGATTCAGTCCTTGGTCCCAAGGGCTGCAAATCCAGCGCTTAACCTGCTGAGCCATCCTGGCTTTCCCCAAGCACAGACTTTTTGAACCCTTCTTGTTTTACTTATTAATTGAATAAACTTATAAAATTTATACACCATACTTGTGCCTTAGATTTTTCCTCTTTCATGTGAGTAAAACTCTACTTCACAATGTTGTGAGCATTAAGCAAGTTACTACATATACAATACTTAGAATAGTAGTTGGTATATGGCAAACACATCAATGGTAATTATTATTTTATCAAGCGAAAGAGATGCATTTAATTTGCTAACCACATCATTTACAAATGATCCTCACATATGTTCAAAAAGACTCTTTTTCTTGACTTGATTCTATTAGAATCCCACTTACTGTTGTAATTAAATCATGGTGACAAGATATGCAGTGTTGAGAAGGCAGGTAAGATTTTGTGTTTAGAAATCGGAGAGGCAGCAATAAGAGCAATGGGGCTTTTGATGAGATTTTTAGACCCCTCCTCCAGGCCCTGAACAGGTTTCTCCACTGAATCCTGTATAGTTTCCATGGTGAGAACCAAAGGCCAGGGAGCTCTTTCTGAGAAGCAGTGGGCCAAGCGCAGAGGGAGATGGAGATACGGTATCTAGTGATCCTCTCAGCAGATCACTGAGACTCCTCTGTGTAAGAATTTTATTAAGTCTCTGCCTTGTTATCAGGGGGACATAAAACCCTTTTCGACCCTCTTGTCAATTCCTAGCTCTTCAGAAATGAGGGGAGAAAAAAAGAGTAGAATTTCAGTCATGAAATTTACCATTTAAGTCATAAAAATCTACTTTGAACAAATTGGTGAAGAATTTTTTCTTACTTTATCCCTTTGCTTGTGGTTTGTTTAGGGAAAGTTTACCTTTTAATCAGTAGGATGCTAGAAACATCCCAAGAATTAAGGTCAAATTACTAAAATATTTTACTTTTAATTCTCTTACTATGATACTACCCATATTAGTGAGCTCAAAAGAAACAGAACCAATAGGAGATGATATAGGTAGGTAGGTAGGAAGATAGGTAGGTAGGTAGATAGATAGATAGATAGATAGATAGATAGATAGATAGATAGATAGAGAGATGATAGATAGATAGACAGATAAATGAGATAGATAATAAATAGGTAGGTAGATAGATCCCTGAATTAAACATGATATTAGATATCTTTCTCTCTCTCTCTCTCTCTCTCTCTCTCTCACACACACACACACACACACACACACACACACACACACACACACACAGGGTCCAGAAGAAATAACGCCTATTTTTAAGTTTACCAGCCCATAAAAAAGAGGTGTTACTTCTGCATCTCTCTGTCTCTATCTCTCTCTCTCTGTGTACACACACGCACACACACACATACACAGTGCCAAAAAATGTATATAATGCATTTTAAGAAAGGAAATACTAGGGAAGCCAAGATGGCTCCCCAGGTTGAGTGCTCATGCTACAGCCCCAGGGTCCAAGTATTGAGTCCTAGTCCCAGGTCTGGCCCATGCAGACCCATGGGAACTGGGTTGTGCTTCCCACCCCAGTTCGGATCCTGCTGGGGCGAGCTTCTCATGTTCCCCAGTTCAGCTCCTGCCCAGGGCTTGCCTCTCGTGTGGGAGGCTCCTGGCTCATGGGGACACGTCTCCAATGTGGGAGGCACCCTGTTTAGTTCCCACCATGTGCAACCCCCTGCCCACCTATGGAATAAATCTATGTTGAAAACTGATGATGTACAACTATGGAGACTGCTCTGGGCCTTCCCCCTTCTTTCTGTCTCTCTGCCAAAAACAATAAAATAATCTTTAAAAAAGAAAAAACTGTTAAAATTGTAATAATATAGACAAATAAGAAAAGATGAATACAAGTCACATTTGACTTCTGCAATTAGAAGAAGTACTCAAAGTGGTTACTATCAGCGTCCAGACACTTCTGATTACTGCGAACTGCTGCTAGAGCGACACTGAATGAAATGTCCACTTGCATCACTGCACATGCTGTTTCAATTTACTATGTGTCTCCAACTTATCATGAACGCATGCAATTGGTTAGGTGTGTTGGAGGTTCTGTTACCTAGTCACGCCTCCATTGTCAGTGTTCTTCCTTCCACAATGTCCTCTAATTTCCTTTTTTTTTTAAGATTTATTTTATTGTTTTTGCCAGAGAGAGAGAGAGAGACAGAGAGACAGAGAGACAGAGAAGGGGGAAGGCCCAGAATAGTCTCCACAGTTGTATGTCATTAGTTTTTTGATATAGTTTTACTCCACAGATGGGTGCAAGGGTGCACAGGGCAGGAACCGGGCCAGGGGCCTCTCACCTGGGAAGCTTGCCCTGAGAGCTTAGGCCCTCTACATGAGAAGCATGCCCGGGACAGGATCTGAACTGGGCACCTCCCACATAGGAAGTTCACCTCAGCAAGAGCCGAACCAAACCTGGGGCACACCTCAGTTCAGCATATGGGTCTTAATGGGCTGTGGCCGGGATTTGATCCTCAGACAACTGTGCTTCTGCCATTTTCTTTGACTGTTCTTCCTGTAGCATAGTGACGTTAGCTTAAATTTGATTAATGCCATCTTTTAAGTGAACACCATATGACACATTGCTACTGTAATTCAATTCAGCTTTGAAAAGTAATACATAGATAACATCTTTTAAAATGTGTATAATTTTTTTTGGCACGCAGGGTGTGTGTATAAATGTGTGTATATATATATATGCATATATATGCATATATATATACATATATATGCATATATATGTATATATATATGTGTGTATATATATATACATGTGCATGTGTTGTGTGTATATATATATACAGGTCCTGCAGAAGTAACACCCCTTTTTTATGAGCTGGTAATCTGTAGCAAATTTTTAATTACAAAATCATAAGCATGTAATTCTGTAACATAACAGCTTCACTGCTCTCACTAGTTGTTCCTTTGTCAGTCAATGAGCCATTTCACTTCAGGGAACCTATAACACAAAGTTTACTAAGGTTACTAAGATAATATGTCCATTTATATACTGTACCACTTGAAAAGGGGTGTTACTTCTGCTAGACCACCTGTATGTATGTATGTATGTATATGTGTGTGTGTGTGTATGTGTATATATATATATATATATATATATATATATATATACACACATACATATATGAATGAGAGAGACAGAGAAAGAGAGTCAGAGAAACAGAGAGACAGATTTATTTTTAAAAATTGGCTCATGTAATTGTGGAAGATGCCAAGTCTGAAATTTGTAGAGCAGGACAGCATGCTTGAGTCTTGGGTGAGAGTTGATGTTGCCATCTTGGGTTGCAAATCTTTCAGACTTCAGGAGAACTTCTATTTCTTTTCAGACACTTTAGTCTTTGCACATAAGGCCTTCAATTGATCAGATGAGGCCCACCCACATTATGGAGGGTAACTTCTTTACTCTAAGTCTACTAATTTACATGTTAATCATGGGGATGCCAGGATGGCTCAGCAGGTTAAGTGCTCATCTTACAGCCCCGGAGTCTAAGGAGTGAATCTTGGCCCTGATCCATGCTGACCCACATGCTGAACTGTGGTGTGCCCCCAGTTCTGTTCTAGCCAGAGCAAGCTTCCCATGTGGGAGGCCCCCAGTTAGGCTCCCGCCCTGGGCATGCTTTCCATGTAGGAGGCAACCAGCTCTCGGTGGCGTGCCTCCCAAGTGGGAGGCCCCTGGCCGAATCCAGCTCTGTGCAGACCTGTGGCCACCTGTGGAGTGAAACTATATTGGAAAATTAATGACATATAACTGTAGAGACTGCTCTGGGCCTTCCCCTTCTCTCTGTCTCTATGTCTGTCTCTCTGTCAAAAACATTAAAAATAAATCAATAGTCATGCAGCAAATAGTTTTTGAAAATGTTAATCACATCTAAAAAATGCCTTTATTGCACCATCTAAATTGGTGCTTGATCAAACAACTGGCCACTATGGCCTACCCATGTGGAGACATAAATCTAGTTATCACACTAATGCTTATTAATTATTTACAGTCTATAGGCTTTATTTGTAAGAAGTTTCTTAATTCTTAAAAAGGCAAGTGAATTAGGTAACACTTACTGCAGATGAGGCAACTGAGGCCCAGATAAGTAAAGCAGGTTGCTCCAAGTTACATAGCAGGTAAAGGGCAGAGTTGGTGTCCAAACTTAGCAGATGGGCTGCTGAGGCAGAGGTTTGATGTAGGACTCTGTGCCAAACTCAATCACATGCTTACATTCCATCTTCTTTCCCCCTCTCCAAACCACTCAGTGCAGTGATATCCACAGGCTGAGCTCTCAAGAAGTCTTCCAGTCAAAGTCATGCCAGAGTGAATAGTAGGTGCTCAGTAAATGTTGGGTAATTAAGTGAATGAGTGAACAATACATCTATCTATAGACTGATGGAGGAAGTATCTCCAGTCTTTATGATGTGGGCTCTTGGGCACTGGACCATAGGGGAGAGTAAAAACAGTTTTGACTCAAGGAGATCCTGGCTTCTTCGGTGGTGGGGTAGGGAATGGGCATAAAAGCAAAAAGAGGTGGTAATGTGATAAAGGTCATTTTTATTTTATATCCATCCATCAGATAATAGAAGACGGATATTATTGTAGAATAAACTTTCATTACAAGAAAAATGCATACTGTTTGACAGACAATTCATTTTATACTTTTCACACAGAAATTATATTCCAAGAGTTATGTTTCAAAGTCATCAAAAATGGGGAATACATTTTACATTTCTAACTGAAAATGATAACAGCAATTAGCTCATCTTTAAGAAAATGTGATAAAAATTAATAATGATTATCAGAACATTAAGAGTACAAATTTTCAAGGGTGTAAACTATATAGTATTCATATTAATTAATATAAAAATATAGACATATTTGATAAATGCAATTTAAAATTAGAATACTTTAGTAAATCATTCAGACAACTATATGTCGAAAGGATTACATTTATTTGTCTTATTAGATTTCAAGTAATTGAATAATGTAGATTTTATGGAATTAAATTCTTTAGTTATTACGTTTTTTATACCATGTCAAATACTGTAATGGATGTTTTTGTTTCTTTTTAAATTTCTTTTTTTTTCTTATTTTTACTTTATTTTATTTTCTTTATTTTAAATTTATTTTTATTTGACCCCTATCCTCTACTTTCTTTCCCACCCCTTACCCACTAAACTATTATGTCTATGAGATTTTGTTTCTTTGCTTGTTTGTCTTGTACTTTTGTTACTTTCATTACTTTCCGTTTTGTATCCCACATAATGAGTGAAATCATATGGTTCTTGACCTTTTCTGTCTGACTTAGTTCACTCAGTATGATAATCTCAAAATCCATCTGTTTTCACAAATGGCAGTATTTCATGTTTTCTTATGGCCAAAAGATTATACTTTTTAACACCTTGGTCTTTGTGATGAGACAAAATCGAAGATATGATAATGTTTTCTGTCTGCATTAGACATGATCCTAGACAAGTTAATTAATCTCTCCAAGCCTCTTTTTCCCCATCTATAAACTAAAATAAATATATGTAACTCACAGTACTGTGAGAAGCAAACAGATTTGATTGATGCAATGCATATAAAACGCTGATCCTTGTACCAAGAACATGGAAAGTGTTTGATAAATGATAGCTGTAGTGTGAAAACTGGGTGGGTGTCCCATGGTCGTAGGTCAGAGGGTGGGAGGCAGTCTGTGATCTCATCATGTTGAACTAAATATTTGAACTAAACTCCTAGCTATGTATGGAAGCAAAAGAAAGAATTTAAAATGTAGAGCAGTTACAAACAAGTGAGTTATATTTCCAATTTGGCTTGAGTATTCATTTCTAACTGCCCAGTAATTTCCAAAAAGTAAATTACCTTTAACTTTGAAAACCTATTTGATTTCACCTAAAAATCTAGATTCTGATTTGAAAGAAGTGGAAGTACTGTGAAGGTCTAGATCAACTCTGGTTTTCTATTTCTCTGTGTCTGCTATTCCTTCTTCTTAGATTTATGTTATTTCTCTGGCTCCTATAGGCTTTTAATGCCAATGTGTACATAGAGATGAGTGTAGTAAGTAGCTGAGTGGACAGAAACTTCATACTGTGCTTAGTGTGAACTTTATCATGTAAGAGGAGGAATCTAAAAAACCGTGGAATTTATGTATAAAAAATTGTGTATTTATTCTTGCATGTTTAAACTTCAATCATCTTCAAAGTACTCTTCGCTTGATGCAATACACCTATCAAGACACTTTTTCCACTGCTCAAGATAGTTTTTTAGCTTGTCGATGTTGATGCCTTTTAGTGCTTCTGCTGTTTTTTGTTTCCTTTCTTCCACATCAGCAGAACATTTCCTTTAAGGACTCTTTTCATCCAGGAAAACAAAAAAAGTTGCTTGGGACAAGATTGGGTGAATAGGGAGAGGGGTGTCTGGGGGCCATACTGTTTTTGGTCAAACACTGCTGAACTCTCAGCACAGTACAGGCAGGTAGGTTGTCGTGCTACACGTTGTTTGTGTAAACCACCCATCATGAAAGGGCCAACACTTTGAAAGCGTCACCAACAAAAAATTCACTGAAGCCAAAAGCAGCCGCTCACATCTCCAGCTGGTACACTGACGCAGATGGGTTCCTAGAACACTCACCTAGTGGGGGAAGCCTGTACTAACTTCTACAAGGGGCCTGCCCTCCAGAAGATAGTTCTGTTTGTTTGTTTGTTTGTTTGTTTGTTTGTGGGGAGGGCACCTCAGGTACTAGGCAATAATGAGTGGTCACAAAATTTTAAGCAGAGACTTGAGCAGATTTGTGATTTAGAAAGGTTTTTCTAGGCTGCAGGAAGCAGGGATAAAAGTCAACTTAATGAAAAGGTGTGGAAACTGTGAAAAGGGTTGCAGTCAGGGTTTGGACAAGTTAAAGGCAGAGGCACTGGGGATGGAGGGAAGAGTGCACCTGTCAGAAATGGGTGGAGATGAATTTTGCATACCTGTGTGTCATTTAAAATAGTGAGTCAAGAGCAATAATAATTTTTCAATGCTGGGTGGTTTAGTTCAACAACACAAGACAGAGACATTACGTGTATGTCTGAAGGAGAGCATGGATGGAAAACAGGACTCTGATTTCCTCTCTCACTTATAGCCATTTCAAAGATAGAGGAGAAGCTGCATCTTTTCGATTTACACAGTATGTCAATCTTTTATATGGCTCCTTCCTAAGAGATTTTCAAGGACAACTATATTATGCATGATTTTAGTCTATAAAATACAACTCTGCTATCTTGTATGGAGGAATAATAGAATTTGGGACAGGGAGGATTGACGAGGAGGAATGGGCATTGAGATTATTTTCAATTCATGTGAGTGATTAGCCTAATTAGAGTTATGTGGATTTTTAATTTTTATTTATTTATTTATTTATTTATTTTTGAGGGCAATAGGAAGACAAGAAAAGGTTTTAAGTAGAAACAGGACCTGATTAGGTTTGTTTGGTGGTGTTTTAACATTACTCTGAAGTGTGGAGAATGAATATGGAGATGGGCCATGGAGTGGTGCAATAGTGACTCTATTTTAAAGGGTGTGGTTATAATCTGGTGGGTGCTGGAGGCCAGGGTGGGAGGATCCAAACTGAGAGGAAAATGGGAATAACTCATTGAAAAGGTATAATGGGATTAGTCAATTGTATTCTGGGATCAGCTAACTGCCTAATTAAGGGACTATTGTAATGTTGTAGGACAGAGATCTCAACATTTTCCCCTTCACTTTATCATATACACCATGCTTGTACAACCTGTAGCCCGTGGGCCACATGTGGCCAGGACAGCTTTGAATGCAGCCCAACAGAAATTTATAAATTTTCTTAAAATATTATAATTTTTTTTTTTTTTTTTTTTAGCTCATAAGCTATCATTAGTGTTAATATATTTTCTATGTGGTCCAAGACAATTATTTTTCCAATGTGGCCCAGGGACGCCAAAATATTGGACACCCCTGATATACATGATAAAACACACGATTATGCATATTCAGGTGCACTTGCTATAAATATGTTCCATTTCAAAAATATAATACTTAATATTTATAGAGTCCTAACTGTATGCTCACTATCCTCTCTCTGAGATTTTTAGAAACATAAACTTGGGGATGTTGAGATGGCTCAGCAGGTTCAGTGCTCGTCTTGTAGCCCTGAGGTCCCAAGATCAAGTCCCAGCCCCGGCCCATGAGGACCCATGTGCTGAACTGGTGTGTGGCCCCAATTTGGTTCTTGCTGGGGCCCCCAGTTTGGGCCCCAACTCATGGGTTGTGCCTCCCATGTGGGAGGCTCCTGCCTTGTTCCTGCCCTGAGAGGCCCCCAGCCTACCTATGTGGAGTGAAACTAAGTTCAAAACTCATGACGTACAACTATGAAGACTGCTCAGGGCCCTTCCCCTCTCTCTGTCTGTTTCTCTGTAAAGGACAATAAAATAAATCTTAAAAAAAAGAAACATAAACTTGACTTCTCTCTATTTTACTGATTCTAAGGAGTAAAGTAACTAGCTATTAAGTTATTAAGTTAACTATTTTATAATACTAACAAATTGATTATGATTCATATTCTAACTAATGTTCACTGTGCATCCTAATGAAGTCGTTGAAGTCAATGTGCAAAAATGGCTAATAAATGGGGCACAGATTCAGATTTCTCACATTGCAATACTGGTTTGCTGTTTGTTAGCTGTGTAACATTAGGAAACATTAGTTACTTATCATCCTTCAATGCCTCATTTCTTCACCTGCAAAATAAAGATACTATTATACTACCACTAATATCAATGGGTGGTTTCTTACATAAAATGAATTTAGAAGAAGTCCTGGTCCATATTAACTACTCAATAAGTCTTATCTCTTATATTATAATAGCTTGTATAGAAGGGAGATGGCCTGTATCTACACTAGTGTTTAATGGTGGGGATGGAAAAAAGGGTCAAGGTGAGAGATTTTGCAGTATGAGAACCTGCCTTATCATGTGATAATATAATGTATAAGCAACTAATTAAAATCTCATAACCCATAGAAAGATAATCAAAACTAACTCAAATTAATTTTTCAGAAGTGTGTGCGTGTGCGTACTTTTTACGTTCAAGTGAAAAACTGAACTCTCAGGATAAAATCTGCCACCCTTTCAGTCCTCTCCCCCGCCCCTTTTCTGCCTGAGAAAAGGCTCTTTTTTCTATGAAAGTTGCACAAGGTAGAGGTTAAACCAGATAGAATCAGAATCAATGAGTAAACATGCAAAAAGCAAGAGGACAAAGGGCATCACATTGTAAAAGTCCCACAGTTAGGAGTAAATTTGAAATTGCTTACCTGTTACTTTAATTGTAATACCACACATAGACGGGGTCAGGGCCACTAGATGCCAGCATTTTACTGGTGGGGTCCCCCCAGGCTCACTGCTGCAGAGACCGGGCTGGCTGGAATTCGGCTGCAAAATATCCATT
Organism: Craseonycteris thonglongyai; assembly: GCA_004027555.1. NCBI lineage: Eukaryota > Metazoa > Chordata > Mammalia > Chiroptera > Craseonycteridae > Craseonycteris > Craseonycteris thonglongyai. The sequence goes on from PVKE010012736.1 coordinate 22,587, forward strand.
ATCTTCCCCCAGTAACTGTCTTCCTTTATCTCCTTGATGTTAATGGCGGCTGCCACCACGTTTCCACAAACTTCATTAAATATGTACTAATGACATACATTACTAAACATGGCTCCAGTACTCAGAACGTGCAGAGACTTGATTCTGATATGCTACATCAAGCTTGTCCAACCTGTGTCCCACAGACTGCGTGTGGCCCAGGGTGGCTTTGAATATAACCCAACACAAATTTGTAAATTTTCTTGAAACACTATGATATTTTCTTGTAACTTTTTTCTTTCCTTTTCTTTCTTTTTTTAGCTCATCAGCTATCATTGGTGTTAGTAGATTTTATGTGTGATCCAAGACAAATCTTCCAATGTGATCCAGGAATGCCAAACGATTGTACACCCTTGTGCTACATTATTGTTTTATGAGAATTGTCTTTTAATCCCTTAACAGAATATGGAAGAGACATAGTTGATTATAATCCTCATACTAACTGTACTGCCCAATTTGGTAGCCACTAGGCCCACATGTGACTATTTAAATTTTAAGTAAAATTGTACATGCCATATTTCAAAGGGTCAATATAGCGAGTGGCTACATACTAGACAATGCAGATGTAGAACATCTTATCATCTCAAAGTTTTCAAGTGGTCAGCATTATACTAGAGTGTTCAAGTCACAGTGATATAATTGACTTGATCAGATACACCTGTTCTACATTTTCTATCCTTCTCAAAATTAGTGTATTAGTTTTCTATGCATACTGTAACAAATTTAGCATAAATTTAGTGGCTTAGAACAACAAATTTATTATCTTACAGATTTGTTGTTTAGAAAACCAAAATTGGTGTCCCTGGGCTAAAACGAGGTTGTCAGCAGAGCTCGGAACCTTTCTGGAGGCTCTGTTCCTTGTCCTTGCAGATTCTAGATGCCACCTGCATTCTTTGGCTTTTGGCTCTCTTCCTCCATCCTCAAAGTCAGAAACTTTGGGCTCAGTTCCTTTCTCCTTCTCATCTCTTTAGTTCTCTCTCTTTTGCCTTCCTCTTCTACTTATAAAGATTCTTGTAAATAACATTGGGACCACCAGGATAATCCAAAATAATCTCTACACCTCAAGGTCAGTTGATTATCAACCTTAATTTTATCTATACCATTCATTCCCTCTTTGCCATGTAATGCAACATATTCCCAGATTTGAGGAATTAACCTCTTTCCCATTTAGAAAAGCAATGTACAGCTCACTATCATGTTTGTTTAATTTTGCATAAAATGGTTTTCAATGTAAAAATAAAACATAAAATCTGTTCTTGGAGTTATTTCTAAACAGAACTTGTCTCTAATTCTAATATAACAGAAAAGTATATGAAGATGAGTACTTAATAATGTGTTGGTTTTTTGTTTTTGGGGTTTTTTTTTGCATGGTAACTTTCAAAGCACCAAACTTTGGGAATAAGGCTAGGAATGTAATCCATGAATTATCTTAGGATAAACACTTCAACCTCAAGTGTTGTCAGTGAGTATTTTGGGGGCCTATGGGAAATTAAGACATACATATCCTTGGGTGGGGCTATTATCTACATTGGTAAGTAATTTTTTTTATAAAGGACAATGATTTTTTTAAGATAAATTATATGTAAATATATGAAGACTGTCCAGAAAGTATCCAGTCATATAACATGAAAAATAGAGGCATTTCTGTCTGGATTTTTTACAGATACCCCTTGCATTATAAGTAATTATTCGTATGTTTCTAATTTAACAAACATTCTGACTACATGAAATGAATTAAATTGGTTAATTGAAAGAAAAATAAAATATTAATAGCTCATACTTAATATGCACCAGACACTGAGGTCTAATATTCTATAATAAAAGCTTCCATGTATGAATTCATGAATGAATGAGTGAATACAGACAGTAGTAGCACTTTAAGTAGGAGTGTGGAATAAAGGAGATGTAGGGAATATTAATTAGAAAAATGGGGTTTACTTCCTAGCATAGATAACTACTCACCTGTACACTTTCTCTGAATTTAAATCTTTTATGTAGATAAAAGGCAAATAAATAAAATTATCTCTGTGGTTCCTTCCAATTCTTAAAATTTTTCTTTATGAATTAAGGTAGAAGAAAAGAAGATTTTTAAAAGGCACAATATTGAGTTGTACAGAATTTCTCCTTAATATATCCAAATAAAACAAAAGAGTAGGTTCAGAAAAACTAAAGAGAGATAATCAGAGAAAGCAAAGCATGCTTTTATTTTTGTTATGAGATAAGATATCCTATGCCTGAAGAGGTTTAAAAAAAAAAATGGTAAAAATAATCAACCTGAGCCTGGGAATTACGATTACATACACTGGTTTATTAAGGATCAAGATTAGGAGAACACGTATACTTCCAATGGGGTTAAACCGATAGTAATTATTAATCCAAAACATGTTTAAACAACTTTTCATCTCCCTCCTTTATTTTAATCAGGTGCTTAGAAAAACACACAAATACTATTACCATTAGAGGGGCTACAATATTTTTCAAAAGCCATTCAACTTTACACAAATAAATCCCACGCAATGAAGTTCATAAATAACTGAAATTCTCTCTACTGTAAGCATTAACATATGTGCCACACAGGATCTCAAAGAAAGATCATCCCAAAGAATAAGAGAAAGGCCTTTTCTCCATAAAATTCTGCAAGAAGCTTTTTGAACGAAATAAACCTTGGGTTTGGGAACTCTGAAGAGCCAAAACTTTCAGATCAAGGTTTTTTTGTTTGTTTTTTTAATTATTTTGTCTGAAGAGTGTTAATCTAGAAATCAGTCAGATTCTTATAATTATTTGGGCCAATGGTAATCTAAATATGTTAGCAAATGAGCAGTGTTTAATATCTTAAAACACTCTGAGGGATGTCCAACATTTTGGCTTCCTTGGACCACATTGGAAAAAGAAGAATTGTATTGAGTGACATGTAAAATATACTAACGACAGCTGATGGGTTAAAAAAAAATCACCAAAAAATTTCATAATGTTTTAAGAAAGTTTATGTATTTGTGTTGGGCTGCTTTCAAAGCTCTTTGGGGCTGCATGTGGCCCACAGGACACAATTGGACAAGCTTGCGAACTTAAATGTGTCTAAACTCAAAAACTATAAAGTGATATATACTATCAATTAGAAAATTTTCTACATAGGAATTAAAAACTAATTACTATGTTTCCATCTATATCCCTATAATCTGTCTACCCATCTGTTATCTGTCTGTCTATGATATTCTATTAACTATTGTGCAGCCCATTGAATATGACACAGTTATTAAAAGTCTCTTATAATTTAGAATTTTTCTTTTGATGTTGAAAAAGAAAAATATGCTTCTTTCTGGAACTTATATGTGTTTTCACGGTCTACTACGCTTATTCACTCATTTAATAATTTATTCATCTTTCATATTCTTAAAGGACCTTATTTGCCAGCCACGGGAAATAAATTATCAAAGGCTCATATTCCAGTTGGGTGACAGGCACCTGACCAAAGCATTGTAATGCCATATGTAAAGTAGGAACAGGGTTATGGAAACAGTGTGGAGGAGCACCTAAAATTTGAGATGGGAAGGATACGCCAGATGTTGCATTAAAAGGCTGTCACTTAAAACTGAATCTTGAAGAATATGAATGAATCATTTCTTATTTCTTCCATTCATTCACTATTGCTACTCTGTGCCAAAGCAATGCAAAAACGAAGCCATCCCTTTCCTCAAGTAATCCAAAATCTATTTGAGGAATAGACCTATAAAGAACTACAGTACAGTGTTGTTAGGATAAAACTTGCAGATGCACGCACATGTGTTTGGCGCAATAGGAGGATGTTGTGGTAGAGAGTCAAGAGGATACAATGAGATTGGGAAGGAAACACCAGGGAAGAAGAAAAAAATTTCAAAAGTGAAAGTTGGAGAAATTTGGGCCAGAGTAATATACGTTATACCAGGTAGGGAGCCATGAAATAATGAAGCCTTAAGGCAGACAAGGAAGAGAGGCTGTGAAGAGTATGCCATGCTGAGGACTTGGGCTTTATCTCTTAGGTTATGTGGAAGCCCTGAATGCCTTTATGTAAAAACGTTGGTCATTTTCTGTGTGTTCCTGCTCCTTTACATTCACAATGCAACCATCTCCACTCTGCTCTGGGTTCCAGGAGCTGAATCTTCATAGTTGTATCTGTGGTCCTTCTTGCCCTCTGGCTTTGATTAAAGAGAAACACCTTTGGGTATTCTCCAAACAGACCCAATCAGAGGGCTGGAGGAGAGTGGACTAACAGATGCTATTGGTACCCTACCTTATCTTCTTTATCAGGACAGTATTCTCAGTGTCCAGGTGCTGCAGTTTGTTGCTAGCAACTTATATCTTAGCAGCAGTAAGAAGAGCCCTTGACTGGTGAGGGCTATTTTACCAGGAGATGCCTAGGAAATTATGTGGTTCTGATCTTTATCAGTAGCCAGTAACCAGTAGTTGATGAGTGCAATGGTATGACAGCCCAGATCCCTTGTATCTAAACAGTAAAACGTCAGTGAACAACTGAGTCTCCAGAACTCGTCGTGGGTTCCAGATGGGAATGAATTTCTTCTGAAACCAAATCTTTTTTTTTTTTAATTTTTATTAATTTTTTAAATTGTTTTTGACAGAGAGAGACAGAGAGAAGGGGGAGGGCCCAGAGTAGTCTCAATAGTTGTATGTCATCAGTTTTCGAAATGGTTTCATTTCACACAGGAGGGTAGGGGTAGGGGTGGGAGGGTCGCACAGGGAAGGAACCACACAGGGGCCTCCCTCATGAGAGACATGCCTCCATGAGCCAGGGGCCAAAGCAGGGGCCTTCCACATGGGAAGTTCACCCTGGTGAGAACTGAACTAGGGGCCACACCCCAGTTCAGCCTATGGGTTCGCACAGCTGGGCCTGGAATTCAATCCTCAGATCCCAGGGCTACAAAGTGAATGCTTAACCTGCTGAGCCATCCAGGCTTCCCCTTGAAACCAAATCTTTGTCTAGCTTCTTCCCTTGCCTTATCGTGCTTCCCTTGCCCCTTTAAATGCTTATCTTGATAGCACTCCCTGAAAAAATTATTTGCTTAAAATTCTCTGCCCCAGCCTCTGCTTCTAAGGAACCTGACTTAAGATAGTTGGTACCAGAAATAGTCCTGTAAAGCAAACTCTAAAGATTTAATTCTGGAGTTGGTCACACACCATCTGGATGGCAATGAAGACCCTGCTTCTAGTGGTAAGTAGAGTGTTGATAATTCCTTGGGTGTCATGGCAGTATAATTGCTAAGGTGATGGTGATGCATTAGCTCTTACAGTGCCTCTGGCATTTCACAAATACAGAGAAAATAATAAAATTATGGAATGTGAAATTGGTGACTAGCAGTGAGTACCAGCTGAAGCATTCAGAAGGGAAAATGACTAATAATCGATTTAAAGCTAAGTATGAACGTCAGTTTCTTCTTGAGTCTTTAGAGAAATCCTTATCACCTGTAGCTGGAGGGCATACCAAGCTGGTAAACAGGCATAGGACATAATTATAAGAATAGTAGAACTTCAGAGAAAGGGGAATTCACAGCCTAGGTAAGACTCTGGTTGCCATAATCAGACACATGTGTTTCAGATAAGCCGTACAGAGATTCAGTGGCTGGTTACACTTGTGATACTTAGGGCATACTAGCATATCCCCTCTAAGATAGAGGGGAAAGTATTGCACCGATGTATCCTACCATTAATAAAAAACAAAGTATAGCAAATACTGCACTTGGGGACTATGGCACAGAATGATTTAGCAAGCGATGTGGAAAGCTGCCAGTGTTCAGTGGAGGTCTTGAGCAAGGGAGGGCATGTCCAGGTTATAGTACAGGCAGTCCTACAGCTGGGGTCACATGACCCACAGGTCCTACAGTGGTGTAAGACTTATCTGTAGGAGATAAAGAAACACGGGGAGTCTTTGACAAGTCCCAACAGAACAGTTTCACAGCAGACAACTGAGATTCTAGAGCGAGATTAGGCCACCTGCAGCAGAAAACACCTTTCCAATTGTAGCTGCTGGAATGCTGCTCAGCATAGTAAATTAGTCAGGGTTCTCCAGACAAAGAGAGCCAATTACCTAGGTGCTGTATGCATCTATTATAGGAAATAATATATAAGAAATACTGTATTAATATATTATGTAATAATTATATGCTATTAAAATTAAGTATGTACTATATAAACTATAAATATACAAATGAAGAAATTTATTATAGGTATTGGCTCACACAATTATGGTGACTGAGAAGTTCCATGATCTGCTATCAGCAAGCTGGAGACTCGAGAAAGTCTGCGGTAGAATTAAGTTCAAGTCCAAAGCCTGGAGAACCAGGAGCACTAGTGTCTAAGGGCTAAAGCAGATGGACGTCTCAACAGAGGCAGAAAGCAAATTCACTCTTCCCCTGTCTTTTTGTTTCATTTAGGCTCTGAATGGATGATACCCACTGCGTTGATAAGGAAGCACTTCTTTACTCAGTGTGCTGGTTGCAATGCTAATTTCTTCCTAAGACATCCTTACAGACACACCCATAAATAATGTTTTGCCAGATGTTTAGGTAGTTCTTAGCTCAGTGAAACTGACACATAAAAATTAACCATCATCAGTCTACTCCTTGTTAACTTGGCATCTTTGTGCATTCTTAAAACATACTTAATCTCCAAGTAAAGACAATCATAAAGTCAGTATTCCACCTTACATGATACAATTATCCTGTGTACAATTGAAAAATACACTAGTCCCTTTTCCAGAAAGGAGGTAAGTCCTTGAGTGATAACTACTCTTCTCCTGTTATTCCTTCACTTAAATACTATAATATAAAATTAACAGTACTTAAATACTGATAGAAAGTCATTATATCTTATGTGACATGGATAAGGGAATAAGAGAAGAATGAAAACAAGGATATGTGCTTAACATGTGTATATACAAGCAAATGCATTCATAACAAAATTAGGAGAAAATACTCATGCCAATTACAGTCCTTTCTGTAACTGGTTACATGGTCATATCTGGTATTTATAACTACTTTCTGTTACACATTCTGTACCCCACTTGCTGTCAGCAAACATCTTACCTGGTCATGGTTTTTAACCTGGTAAGGCAACCCAAACCTTCATTCCTAAAGGGAATGGACCATTAGTAGTCCTTCCTGGAATGGGTTATAATTTTCCGTTTACCTTAATTACTGGGCATGGTAATAAATATTGAGAGATGTGTTAGGATCTCCTATATTCCAGACATACTCTTCCTTACTCCATTGTGAAATAGTAGTCTAATTTCACATTCATAGTCAGGATCACAGGGAGAGTAAACACCTGACCAAGAGATATCAAGCAACCATGAGAGCAGAGGAGCTTATTATGAAATCGTTACTTCCAAACCCACTAAGTCTAAATGTTAGCAGCCCCAGCAGCAATTATTTATAAAATGGGAAGGTTATACTCTTTTTTTTTTTTGAGGAGGGGACGGGGAGGGGATAAATAATAATGATTTATTTAAGTGTCTTAGGGTTTGCAAACTGGAAACACAGTTATTCAAAACCCCACAAGTGTTCTAAAAAAGAAAACAATAAGTTGAGAACCCTTATAGTAAAAAGTTCATTCTTGATGATGATCAGTCTTGCATTCTGTTCTTAGCCCTAGAAGAAGTCCAGGATGTTGTTCAGTTGTCAGCCATCTGGATGATGGAACCAGGTGGTCTGGAAAATGACATCAAATGAGGTGTCAGATGGTCTTGAATCTGTCAATCCTTCAAGGGGCAGAGAAAGGGTTATCTGAAGGTCTGACATATATGCAGCCATTGACACGGAATGACTGAAAAGTTCAAAAGCTGAAGTTTCCAGTCTAGTTAAAACAAGGATAGACTTATTTTCCCATATATCAACCTACTTGATTTTAGTAATTTATCAGCTATAGCAGCTTCATTTTATTTCTTCACTTTATTTCCCAGTAAAAGCACAGCAATGAAAAGCAAAAGGTTTCAGAGGATTAAGTTGTAAATGGGTTAAGAACTACAGTATTTGCCAGCTTTCTCCTTTTAAAAAAAAACTGGGGAAGCTGGGATAGCTCAGCGGGTTAAGCGCTCGCTTTGAGCCTCGGGGACCAAGGATTGGATTCTGGCCCTGGCCCGTGTAGACCCATATGCTGAACTGAGGTATGCTTCCCATACAAGGGGCCCCCAGTTTAGTTCTTGCACACACACACACACACACAATTTGGCCCATGGCTCGAGGGGGCATGCCTCCCATGCTGGAGGCCCCTAGCTCAGCTCCTGCACTGCACGGCCCCCACCCACCTGTGTCGAATGAAACCATGTGGAAAACTGATGACATACAACTATGGAGATTACTCTGGGCTCTCCCCCTCTCTATCTCTCTCTGTCTCTGTTTCTCTGTCAAAAAACAATAAAACAAATCTTAAAAAAAAAAATAAAAAAAATCTTTTAGTTGTAATTGGCAAACAAGAAACTTTTTGCCTTAAGAGAGAAAAAGAAGAGAAAATTAACCCTAAATATGTGTATTTATGTATCTGTAACAGACCAGTCTTAACAGACAGAACTCACAGCTCCCACTGTGACCTCATTGGAGACTCCTGTGATCAGTTTAATAGAGGACAAAAACGACTCAGGCTTGGTTCATGGATGGTTTAGCTCAGCATTTTAGTGTGGGCTGAAAATGGGCTACTGTTTAGGCTGACCATACATACCATTTTGAATGAGACAGAACCATTTTCTTTTTCATATTTACCAACCATCCTGCCATTTTAATATAGATGTCATTTCTGTCTCATATTTATTTTTTTTTGTAAAATACTGAGCACGCGTTGTTTATTTATCATAAGGCTCTATGCTAAGCAATGCATGTAGTAAAACTAGTGTGACAAAAAAGGAAGTTCCCTGTACTTTACCTAGTGGTCAGGCTTCTTGAGCTAACAAGATCAGATGTCACTCTCTCACTTACCTGCCGTGGTGGGCAATTCAAGAGGAGGTCGCTAACCCCCATGCAACATGTGGGAGCCAGGAGGGCTTGAAGCACACAAACCACTGGAAGGGCTCACTTGGCTGTTTGCTTCTATCAGGTTAGGATTGTGAGACACAGTGACAATGAGTCTTACTGGTATTTATAGCATAATTTCACCCATAGAGATTCTTTCTGCCCTACATTTAGTTTGATTCAGACTTTTCAGACTCATACATTTGGTTCAACAGGCTGTTACCTTTTAAAAAAATTATTATTATTATTATTGCAGAGGAACTCTCCAGTGGAACATTAGCATGTACTGACATCTGATAGCAGTCAAGGTGTTCTTTTATTTTTTGTTTTTTGGTTTATATTTATGATATTTTGCAGTCTGGCCACTGCAGTCCTGCACTAGAGTGTGTACTGTGGTATGACACACAGATATTTCTAGTGCTCATGTGATATTTTATTGGTATATACAAGAAATTATCTACATTCTAAAGTTACATTAGTTTAATTTTAAAATATTATATTTTAGCTACAGAAGTAGCCAGAAACATTTAAAATCTTGTAAATAATTTAGAATCAAGAAAAAGTGAAGAGTTCATAACTACTGATGTGAAACAAACAAACAAAAAAAACCCTGAAAATGTTAGTAGATTCAGGAGAAATTAATAAGGCTAGGTTTTTTGAAGTAGTTGAGAATTCCTATGAAACCAGATTAGAATATACCAACAAGCGGCAGTGCAGTGTAAGAAATACTGAGAAGTTCAAGTGGGTGCTAATAAGGAGGACACCTGAATGGAAAGAAACACAGGACAGCCTGAATGAGGAACTCACACACACAGAAACAGAAGACACTTGTGTATTTGATCAGTGGACCTTCATAAAATCTGCAATTGTGATGCAGTTAGATACATGAAATAAAGAAAGCATTTCCGTGTCTGATAGATAAAGATTTTTTTCCGAAATGAGCAAAAAATATCTAGACTTTCAAGACTTTTGTAATATTGTAGTTTATTCTTTGTTTCCCAGGAAGTATAGCACCTGCCAAAAGAATATTTTCCATTATGAACAGTAATAGAAATAGGAGAAATCTTAGTGTTGAGACCATAAGGGCTATGGTAGTTGTAAAACAAAATTGTGTCATGGAGTGTGAGAAGTTTTGTAATAAGGTGTTGAAAGACTGGAATTTGCTGAGTAAGATTACTTCATTGGAGAAATATTCATAGTGTGATTGTGGTGAAATACCATCCTCCTCTATGTCTATCTAAAATTTTTTATGCATTCTGTCACTGAGGAATAATAGTTAGCTCAATATGCTCATGTAATAAAACTTTTGCTTTCATCTTACTTTTTCATGAATATGGAGTATTATATAACTTCATCCCATTTTTGTCATCCCCATATCCCAGTTTTATCATCCTGATATTTCATTTTTGTCTCAAAGAAATATGGTCAGCCTACTGCTGTTATAATATAGTTCCCCTTATGTGCAGCCTTAAAAGACAGAAGTAATGAGAAAAATCCAAACAGTAGACAGGGCTTTGGTCAGTATTACTCATTATTCAATTTTATTGAGAGACAAGTATTTCAAAATAAGATATACATGAATGCATGTGCAGTGGGGAGTGGCTGTCTCATTGGTTGGAGCCCTGTAAAGGTCAAAATTGGTGAATTAGGGGCAAAGAAGTCCAGGGAAGAAGAGTTTTGATGGACATATGGGAATGGACACAAAATAAGAAGAATTTCCTGTCTAGTGTTGGCACTCATCAGAGAACATCCTCTGCCAGAGCCACAGAATAACCAGGTGTAGAGGATGACTGGTTTAATAGATTATCAGCCAACCTCTGTGCTTTGTCAATGACCTCATGAATGGAGTAGCCATGGTGAAGAAGATGGAGACTATCTATGGACCCAATAGCATGGGTTCCTTCTCACCGAAACTGATCTAGCTAATGCCACAGCTAAATCAACCTATCCACAAACAAATTTTAATGCTGAGCTTCTGATATGATACCCCTTTTTTAAGGAAACTAATCAGACACTTGGAGGCAAGTTGATAACACTGGACTCCTCCCCTCCTGACAAGGGCGATAATTCATCCTGAGCAGTAATGACACATAGCCCAAATATGTGTTCAAATTTCTTACCAGCAGCATCAACCAGCATCACCTTCAGGGACTTAGAGTGATCCATTGGATGGAAATATAATATCCCAAATGAAGATGCCCCTTTTATGGCAAAAAGACATGGTGGTGGGAACATAGCTAAAGAATCCTCTGTCCTGACATATACTAAGCCATTTCAAGGCTGTTGACCTGATAGAGCATGAAAATGCCTGTTCTAAGGAATGGCTATAATACCAGCTTGGAGATGATATCCTGTAATGGGGACACGATTCTTCAGAAAGTAGTCCATTTATCCTAAACCAGTGGTCATTTTATGGTGCTGTATTCCACATAGGTAGAATACATGAGTTTAGAAACCAATAGATGGAAAATGTAGTGGCCCTACTTCACCACTAAAAGACTTAATGTTCTCTGTCTCCTGAACTTTAGACCCTATGTTTCCAGAGGTCCTGTTTCCCAGAGGACAGATGCCTCCACTTGGACACACAGTAAGAGTTCCACTAAACTTAAGCCATGTCTGATACTTGAACACTTAGGTTACTTCAGCAAGCAAAGAAAGTAATTAATATACTAGCACAACTGTATACACTGGGGAATTTTAACCTGGTTGTCGTAAGGAGGTCAGGTTGCTTAATGGGGCATGGAGGAATGTTTGGTACTCCAGTGAACTGTAGGATCTCTCTTGGTACTTTCAGGGCTGACATTAATTATAAATGAACAAGTACAGTAACCATTGCCTGGTAGGAGTATGATAACCAGGGTATCAAGTTTCTCAGGAGTGAGAGTGTGACTCACTGCAGCAAACAAGCTACCTAGGCCATCTGAAGTTTTAGGTAAGAATAAGAGGAATGTAGAAGGAAAAGAGAAGGCAATGATGAGTATCACTTGTAAATTAGAAACCAGTTGTAGCAAAGAAGGATATAATGTTTTTTATTGTTAAGTTTATTGGGGTGACATTGGTTAGTAAAAATTACATAGGTTCCAGGTGTACAAATCTATAGTACATTGTCTATGTGTCACATTATTTGCTCACCTTGAAGAGTCAGTTTTTTTTCCATCACCATATAGTTGACTCCCTCTCCCACCTCCCACAAGAAGGCTATAATTTATCCTATAGAAGAATATGCTCTTTTTACATATTTTCCCAGAAGTTGAGACCAAGCCAAAGTCTGAAGATGCTGAGAACAGCTAGGAAGAGCTTACTCTGAGGAGCAAATGTATGAGAAATGCGTGTGGTGGACTGTAGCAGAAGCTATGGGGACCTCCCCAGAAGCCTTTGGCTCTGGTGGTACACTCATCCCCTGGAGGCTGCACGTCTTGGCTGATAACAGCTCAAACTGGTACATTTCTCTGGAGGATTGCCCTATGCTGATTGAAGCTGCCACACGCAGAGATTTCTGGTAAGTTAAACTGTTTCCTCCTTCACGAGTTAGGAGATAGCCAACGACAGACTATTGTACGGATATGACATCACAGTTCTTTTTCTGGGCAGAAAATCCTCTCATAATTTATGCTCTAGAAAGCAAGCTTATCCAACTTGCAGCCCACAGTCAGAGTGTGGCCTCAGAAGGCTTTGAATGCAGCCTAACATAAATTCATAAACTTTTTTTTTGTGAACTTTTTTTCTTTTTTTTTAAAGCTTATCAGCTATTGTTAGTGTCAGTGTATTTTATGTGTGGCCCAAGATGATTCTTCTTCCAATTTGGCCCAGGGAAGCCAAAAGGTTAGACGCCCTTGTTCTAATCTAGAGCATTTTATGGGATTAGATTGAGCCTAAACTTCACCTGAAAACACATTTTTGCCTAATTCTATCCTTTGACTTTTCTTGCTCTCCTTACTCTCTTAGAGATTTCAGTTGAATTTGCCTTCATAAACCACTTGCACATGGCTACCTATCTTATGCTCTGCTTCTTGGTGACCAGATCTAAGTTAATTGGATGTGGCAATGGCTCAGTTCCTCTACTGCCCCTCACGGCTGCCATTTTCTGTAGCTATAGTTCTCAGAAAACTTCCCTTTCCTTTTTAGGGTGCCTGTGGTGGTGGTTTTCTCTTGTTGAGAGTGCTGGGGTCTTTACCATTTTTTGAATCTTGCTTATGACTTTGAAAACAGTCTCTTTATTTAACTCTTTTCAATTCTCCCATTTTTGGGGGAAATTGATTTCTTGTCATAATTCTGACTACGGTAATAAAGTAGGGACAGGCAAGAAGGGATCTGACCAAATTTTTATTACAGAGATTAATCTGACAGCAGTGTAGAGATTGTAAGAAAGGCAAGTCCAACTGCAAAGATGTCATTTAATAGGTTACTGTAATCATCCAGAAAATAATTTAAAAAGTTTAAACTTTAGTACCCATGGAGACATCCTAATGCAAGTAAATTTGAGGGACAGGTAGATAGTAAGATCGGTTTAAGGGTTCAAATGTCCTAACTGCCTTTTATTTTTTTTGACAGAGATGGAGACAGAGAGAGTGGGGAGGGCCAGAGCAGTCTCCATAGCTGAACATCATTGATTTTCTACATTGTTTCACTCCACAGATGGGCGTGGGGCTGTGCAGAGCAGGAACCAGGCTGGGGGCCTTCTGCATGGAGCTCCCCACTGTGAGAATCGAGCTGGGGCCTCCCACATGGGAAGCACACCCCAGTTGAGCATATGGGTCTATATGGGATTCTATCCCAGGGCTGGGATTCGATACTTGGACCCTGGGGCTGAAAGACTTGTACTCAAACCACTGAGCCATCCTGGCATCTCCCAAATGTCCTAACTTCCTGATAGAACCATGTATATTATCTTGTGAATTTATTAAACAATGAATGTATTCCCACAGATCAAGTAAATTTACATGTGCTCTCTAGAAGTTTGTGGTCTTAATGGAGAATCATTTGAAAAGTTATTTTAAAAGGCAAAACAAAGTATAATGTTAGACTAGAGTTATAAGCAAAAAACAGTGAAAGCATATAAGAAGGAATAGCCATGACTCTAAGATTATATAGTACAGGATTGGCTAATTTTTATAACTAAAAATATATCTCCAAAGAAATTCCTATATTGCCCAAATATCTCCAAGTAACGACTTAAAATTCCCCCAAAAGCCATACATGGATTTTTAAGCATTCATCTCTCAGGGGCTATGTTTAATTATTTCATTCACTACTGCTATTAAAAGAGATACAAAGAAATTACTATTAAATATTATTTGAACAGTCATTAGCTTTTGATGAGTTTAATGTGCATAAAATTGCTAACTCTAAATCTTCATATAAACATAGTGGAGTAATAGTATGTATGTTATATATATATATAGACTTTATAATTATACATGCTACATACTTTATTAGATATTATATATTCTCTGTATGTAAAAATATGTTAAAATTACTTATTAAAATTATAGACAAACATACTAATTTTAACCAATTTTATATTTTGGTAATGTGTTCAAACTAAATAACTAAGTTATCCTTTGCTCTTCCAGAAATGACTAATAAACAAAATTATGAATATGTAAAAAATACCTAAATATTTCAGAGAACAGTATGGCTAAAGTATAGGATATAAAATAATAAATGTCTGGAGAGAAGGTTGTCAAAATTAGCTGAAGCCACGAAAGGCCTTCTTTGTTCATGCGAGGAATTTGGTTGGGATTTGGGGACTGATCAGATATTAACAGAGGAGGGGTAGTTAACTTAGTTTTCCAGATTGCTTGATTGAGTGGATATAATCCTATTCATAGGCACACATTGGAAATATTACAGGTTCCATTCCAGGCGACCACAATAAAGTATTACAATAAAGTGAGTTGTCAACTTTTTGCTGCTGGAGGGTCTTCCCTTCAGTTAGTAAAAAAAAAAAAATCTGTGAAGCACAATAAAGAGAAGACAATAAAGTGAGATATGCCTCCTGTACTCAGAAGTATAAGGAGAGGGAATAGGAAACCTGAGATTTTACTCGGGGGTTGGGGGGGGCAGGAAAGTATAAGAAAAATAGGCAGAATTCTGGGACAGTGGAAGAATTAACCTAATATGAATGTTGATGCTGGA
>PVKE010012737.1:0-37768 GCA_004027555.1 Craseonycteris thonglongyai
GTAGATTAGTAGATGTCATAGGAAATTATTTAACTATCTAGTGTTCAAAATAAAACAAAATATACTAATAAAGATATATTTTAAAATGGCATATGTACATAAAATGACATTTATTCGATTTTCAGTTTGATTAAATGTCATATACATTTTTTACTACTCTATTAAGAAACAAAAGTATGTATTGTTCATACATAATTAAGTAAGCAGACAAATCAAAAGATTCTTTCAAAATTTCAGCAGTAACCATTTGTCAAAAATAAATTCAGTTTTGAAGGGCGACAAAGAAACAGTACTAGAAAAGACGCCTGGGTCATTGAAGCATATTTGCCATTTATGCCTTCAATGTTAAGGATCAAAGAGTCTTAGTTTACTTCTACTTCATTGTAACAAAAATTTATTTTAGTTTACAGTGAACAAACTATGTAGGAAATCAGTTAATGACTTTTATGGAGATATTATTGGATACAAGGTACTGTGCTAAGTGGTTCAGAAATATAGATGAGTAACAACTGTATTAGTTCGTTAGGGCTGTCATCACACAATATCAGAGATGAGGTGGCTTAACAGAAATTTATTTTCCTACAGTTCTAGAGGCTAGACGGCCAATATCAAGTTACTAACAGGGTTAGTTTCTTCTCAAGCCACTCTTTTTGGCTTGTAAATAATTGTTTCCTCCCTTTGTTTTTGTCTGGTTTTCTCCCTCTCTAAACGTCTATCTATGTCCTAATTTCCTCTTCTTATAAGGATACCACTAGTCATTTTTCATTAGGGGCTTATCCCAATTATCTCATTTTTAACTTATTTACCTCTTTAAATACATTATCTCCATATACAGTAATATTCTGAGGCAGTGGGGTGAAAGCTTCAATATATAAATGAGGGGGGGCACAATTTACCCAACAACAAAGTGTTCCTGCCCTCTAAAACTTTCAAAATAATATATTACAAAAATATATAAAATTACTGACAATATAATAAAGTGATAAAAGTTATAGTACTAATTCAAAACTATGATGGGGGTGTAGACAGGTTTAAACAATACAGTAAATTTAAAGGATAAAGTGATTTTCTAAGGATAGCATTTCAGCAGATCGAGATAAATATGACGGGAAAGGCAGAAAAAACATGAGTGAAGCAAACACTGTAGAGCTAATCTTTCTTTTAATAGTCAAACCTCAATTTGATTGACATAGCGTTTTATATATATATATATATATATAAATGATATATATATATGATGATAAACATTATTTGTTTGTTGATAGCAAAGCAGGAATACAAAATCATATTTTTTTAGTTTTCTATATAAAATATATCACAGCCACTAAAAGACAAATTAACAAATTTTCTACCATCTTCCAACATACAAGTATTATTTGCACTTTGAACAATTAAAAAAAAAACAGAATAGGGCAATATTTATAATTTACTGATTATAAACCAGAAGAAGATATGGATAATAAAAGTTCAATAGCAATTGGATTATACTTGTAAAAAATCTATATATCAAAAAGCTATACCTATAACTTTTTGTTCTGAGGGTCAGTTCCAAAATTTATGTGATTCAATGATATTTTAAATTATTTTCTATAATAAAGTGTCACCATCTAAGTAAAAAAAAAGTAGATTTGTGATATTTTATTACCAGTGAGTATGACTTATATTTAGCTGCCCAACACATTATTCTTAGTCCTATTTGTTAAATAAGTAATAATTGTGACAGCAAAATCTCCTCAATTTTAATGTATTTTATTTAAAAAGCACAAGAGAATAGTAAGTAACCTATATAAAATACTATTTTATATTTTTAGAGAGGAAAAATGCTGAACTTTCAATAAAATTATAATAAATATGTGCTTTCTTATAGCTTCTTAAATATGCCATTGGCTGATAAATTGAATTTTTTTACTTACTACTCAAAGTTATGATAATTCAAAAGCACTCATCCAGGTAACATTTAAAATGTGGCAAAAGTAAAGATTTTTATTTTGTTCACAGATATTTTTCCAAAGGCGCATTAAAACTTTGTACTCTACTGTCATGACAATCAATTAGATTTGTGTCATAAAATGTTTGAAAGACATACAAATTCCGCATTTCTTATCACTTGTTAATGCCTAATTAAGCAGGAAAAATTAAGTTCAGTGAATTACAAAATCAAAATTAAAAAACGTTAGACTTTACATTAGGAAATAAAGATCTTGGTGCATAAACCTTTTAGCACTCTAAGAAATGAATTTCATTTTTTATAATGATGAAAGATGTAAAGTGATCATTCCATGCTCTCAAATAGCTAGGCAAAGCTTGATTTGGAAATAATACTATATCAACAAGAAAATTACTTCGTATAGCTATGCTTAATTTTTACAGTAGCCTAGAACAGTTATGCTATAATATATTTTCTGGCTTTGCCCTAAATCCTGTGTTTGGAGGCTCTAGAAGGTAAGAAGTAAATTCTGTCCTTGATCACTTGGAGTTTACTCCTATGTTGATCAAATAAGAGTTCATTAAGTACAACAGATTTAATCAAACAATGCTTATTAAGTATCTACAATATACCAAACATTGTGTAAGGCACTGAAATAAATTAAAACCTAAAAATATGCACATATCCATTGCTATAGGTTGTTTGTCTTTCTTTGACTTTTTTACAAATCTGATGATTTGAAATTCTGGGGGGTGTTTTGTTGTTGTTGTTGTTGTTGTTTTTATATTTCAATTATCCTTCAGAATGTCAGTAACTTCTGATAGGAGAGGAAAGAGTCTCATTTTACCACCCAAACCACATATAGTCTAGCTCAAAGGAATATTTGTTTTATTCTGACTAAACAAAATGATCCAATTATGGCTGCATGGACAATGAAGGATTTATAGAGGAAGAGACTTGAATTTTTGTTAATTGCTTGACTCAAAAGCTGAATGAATAAAATACTGAGTTAGGCTTAAGAGTGAGGTATATCTGTCTCCTTGAGTCAAGAAAGGTCCAGATTTAAAAACAAACAAACAATAAATAACTAAAAACTCAATTATTATCAAAATATAGCATCTATATTTTGGCATTTAAAGAATAAAGAAAAATAGGCAGAAACTAATTTGAGAAGGAAAATAATTTTTTTTTTTTAGAAGTGATTTCTTTTTTTTTTTTTGACAGAGAGAGAGAGAGAGAGAGAGAGAGAGAGAGAGAACTGAACTGGGGGAGCTCCCAGCTCAGCACATGGTTCCATACGGGCCTGGGCCAGGATTCGATTCTCAGTCCCCAGCGCTGCAAATTGAGCGCTTAACCCACAGAGCCGTCCCGGCTTGCCCAAGGAAAATAATTTTTAATAAGGAATAAAAGGCTGACCTGACTACAGGGTATCTAAATGTAATATCATTATTTTCTATTGTATTAGAGAATTTAAGTAATCCAGGAATTCTCTGTGACAGGATTCTGTACATTGAAAGTGATTATACTAGCTAAATTCATTATAGGTGGAAACAAATGAGAAAATATCTATGGAACTCTTAGAGTTCTTTGAATAATGATGACACATATTAATACTAGTATTAAGAAAGACAGATTAAAAATCCATGCACCAAAGTAATCACACACACACAAACACCCCCCCCCCCTCCATGGAATAGCTATTACTAGCATATAAACATTGAAACAGGAAAATTATATATTCATGTCTTTAAATGGTGATAATGTAAATATATGTGTATATCATGTTTTGATAAAGTAGTTTTAATTAATACAGTCATCATACATTGTTTTGCTAACTATGATAGGAGCTAATTAAACCATAACTGATCTATAATTTTAGAATAAATTTTCATTATTCCTTAGCTAATTTTTGTACTTTGAGTATGATGTTGCTTTAAAATGCAATGATCATAAAAAACCTAGAGACTTTTAAATAACTAGATTTTATAAGCACATTTACAAAAAAATTAAAAAGTAGAAGCCCAAGACTGAATATTGATGCCTCCATAAAATTTCGCATGTCGTCAAGTGAAATAATTTTGCAATTAATTATGGAAACATAAAGCACATAAATCACCAACAAGATGGTGGATGCAAATTTGTAGGAAGATAATAAATGACACCATGGGAATTTAAATGTTTCTATAATATATCAAATTATTTAGATACATAACAAAGCACATGGTTTTCATTCCTTCCATGGCCATTTTTCACATATAATATTAGAATTGTATTCAAAAATGCCAAATTTCATCTACATTTGAAAGCTCCTTAAATTGACTAAATAGAAAAGGTTAAGGGAAATTGTGTGGTAATAGATCTGGATGGCACAGAGTACTTTAAAATTAATATATTACAATTAAGTGTTAGCTTCTTGGTGATGTCAATAATATCTATTGTTTTTCTTTCAGGTTTAGACTTTTAATAATCATATTAAAAATGATCATTTATTTCAGGCATGTCCAACCTACAGCACAGATGACTTTGAATGTGGTCTAGCACAAATACTTAAAGCATTGAGATTTTTTTCAACCATTTTTTAGCTCAACTGTTGTTAGTGTTATTGTACTTTATATGTGACCCAAGTCAATTCTTCTTCCAATATGATCCAGGGAAGCCAAACAGTCGAACACCACTGAATTTATTTTATTATCTAAGCTTCAGGTGTACAACGTAAGTTTGTGTCTCTATACACTACTAAGTGATCACTCCCCCAAATCTTGTTAATGGTTATCACCATGAAATTGATTTTATTCACTTCTTTCGCCTAACCTCAACCCCCTTCCCCTCTGGTAACCACTGATAAGTTCTCTGTATCTCCAGAGTTTTGTTTTGTTTTGTATGTTTGTTGGTGTTGTTTTCAGTGTACGCATATGAGTGAAATCATATGATATTTTTTTCTCTCTGATTTATTTTACAAAGCATAATACCCACTAGGTCTATCATCCATGTTGTTATAATAGGCAACATTTTATTCTTTTTTATAACTGAGTAGTAGACCACTATGTGTGTGTATCACATCTTCTTTATACAATCATCTATCAGTGAACACATGTTGTTTCCATATTGGCTATTGTAAATAATACTGAAATAAGCATAGGAGTGCAATAGGAACATGATATCTTTACTTATCAGTGTTCTCATATTCTTCAGATAAATACTCACAGGTGAAACAACTGGATCATATGGTAATTCTATTCTTAATTTTTTGAGGAGTATCCATATTATTTTCCATAATAATTGCACCAATTTATAAAGCCACCAACGGTATACAAAGTTTCTTTTATCTCTAAATTCTCTCTAATACTTGTTATTTTATATACTGTAGATAATAGATAGATAGATAGATGATAGATAGATAGATAGATAGATAGATAGATAGATAGATAGATAGATAGATGATAGATAGATTTCATTTAATTTTTATTGCTAATTTTATTGGAATGACATTGGTTAGTAAAAAGTTACATAGATTCCAGGTGTATGTTATAAAACCTTATCTATGTGTTGCATTATGTGTTCATCACACAAAATCAGTTCTCCATCCATCACCATATATTTGGCTTGCCCTCCCTTCGCTCCCTCCTCCCTCTTCCCATACCCTGAGGTAACCACTAAACTTTTTTTTGTTTGTCCATAAGTTTTTGTTTCTTTGTTACTTTCAGTTTTATATCCCACATATGAGTGAAATCTTATGGGTCTTGGTTTTCTTTGTCTGGCTTATTTGACTTAGCATGATGACCTCAAGGTTCATCGATGTTGTCGCAAATGGGAGTATTTTATCGATTCTTATAGCTCAGTAATGTTCCACTGTATATGTGTACCACAGCTTCTTTATCCAGTTATCTATCAAAGGGCACTTTGGTTGTTTCTATGACTTGGTCAACGTGAATAGCACTTCCATGAACATTGGGGGGTAC
Source organism: Craseonycteris thonglongyai (assembly GCA_004027555.1). Taxonomy (NCBI): domain Eukaryota; kingdom Metazoa; phylum Chordata; class Mammalia; order Chiroptera; family Craseonycteridae; genus Craseonycteris; species Craseonycteris thonglongyai. The sequence goes on from PVKE010012737.1 coordinate 5,887, forward strand.
ATATGTCCTTACAGACTAAGGTTTTCAAATTTTTTGGATAAATACCCAGAAATATTGCCAAGTCATATAAGTAGCTCCATTCTCAGTTTTCTAAGAAACCTTTACACTGTCCTACCTAGTGATTATACCAATTTGCGTTCCCACCAGCAGTGTACAAGGGTTCCTTTTTCTCCAAAGCCTCCACAGCAATTGTTAGTCCTTGTCATGTTGACAATAGCCATTCTAACATTTATGAGGTGGTATCTCATTGTGGTTTTTTTTGTTTTTTTTTAATATTTTAATGTGTGTTGGGCTTTATTTTTTTTTTTAATATATTTTTATTTATTTATTTTTGACAGAGAGAGATACAGAGAGACAGAGAGAGAACCGAACTGGGGGAGCTCCCAGTTCAGCACACGGCTCCGCACGGGCCAGGGCCGGGACTCGATCCTCTGTCCCCGGCGCTGCAAAGCGAGCGCCTAACCCACCGAGCCATCCCGGCTTCCCCTCATTGTGGTTTTGATTTTCATTTCCCTAATAGCTAAGGAAGTTGAGCATTTTTTCATATGTCTGTTAGCCATTTGTTTGTCATTATAAGTGAGGTGTCTCTTCAGGTACTGTGCCCATTTTTTAATTGGATTGTTTGTTTTTGTTGTTGAGTTGTATGAGTTCTTTACATATTTTAGACAATAGCCCCTTGTCAGGGGCATTGTTTGTAAATATTTTCTCCCATTCAGTTGGTTGTTTCTTTACTTTGTGGAAGGTTTCCCTTGCTGTGCAGAAACATTTTCATTTGGTATAATTCCATCCATTTATATTTGCTTTTACTTCTCTTGCCTTTGAGGTCAGTCAGGTTCATAAAATCCTCCCTGAACCCAAAGTCTATAAGTTTAGTAGCAATGTTTTCTTCTATGTGGTTTATTGTTTCAGGTGTTACGTGGAGGTCTTTGATCCATTTGGGTTAATTTTGGTATTTGGTGGCAGTTTGCAGTTCAGAATCAACCTTTAGATCCAGTTGTTGTTTTTTTGTTGTTGATTTGTATAAGTTTATTACGTATTTTAGATATTAACTCTTTAATGAATGTATGATTTGCAAATATCTTCTCCCAGTTAGTAGGTTGCCTTTTCATTTTGATGATGGTTTCCTTCACTGTGAAGAGGATTTTTGTTTCATGTACTTATCGTCCTATTTGTTTATTCATATTTTTGCTTTTGTTCCCTTACCTTTAGAATCAGATTTACAAAAGTATGATAAGGCTGATATCAAGAAGCTTACCACTTATGTTTCTTCTAGATATTTTATGGTTCCAGGTCTTACATTCAAGTCTTTAGTCCACTTTGAGTTAATTTTTCTGTATTATGTGAGACAGTGATCAAGTTTCATTCTTTTGCACGTGGCTGTCAAATTTTTCCAACACCATGTATTAAAGAGATGATCCTTTCTCCATTTTATGTTTTTTGCTCCTCTGTTGTAAATTAGCTGTCCATACATATGTGGATTTATTTCTAGGGTCTCAACTCTTTTTCATTGGTTTAGGTGTCTCTTTATCTGTCAATATCACACTATTTTGATTAATATAGCTTTCTTTTTTCTTTCTTCTGGGACCCCTGTGATGCAAATGTTGTTTGATGTTGTCCCAGTGGTCCCACAAGCTATCCTCCCTTTTGTAAAATTATTTTCTGTAATTTGCTTCTCTGTGTGGGTGTGTTTCATTGCTTTCTCTTCTAGCTTTCTGATTTGTGCCTTTGTATCCAGTTTGCTGTTCAGTACTTCTAGTGTACTTTTTATTTCAACTTTAACTTTTTTTTTTTTGGTACTTTTCAATAATTTCTATTCCTTTGCTGAAGTTTTCACTGTGTTTAACCATTCTCCTCCCAAGTTTGGTAAATAATTTTTACACCCATTACTTTGATTTTTTTTTTTAATCAGGTAGGTTGCTAATCTCCGTTTTATTAAGGTCTTTTTTCCAGGGAGAAAGAGACAGAGAGTGTGTGTGTGTGTGTGTGTGTGTGTGTTCTTTGGTTTAGATCACAGTCCTCAGTTTTCTCATTTCCCTGACTCTGTGTTTTTATCTATAAGTATTAGGCAAAACAGCTCCCTCTCCCAGCATGAAGGAGTAGTCTGGTACAGGAGATGGTCTGTGAGGCCCAGATATTCAACCTCCCTGAACACCAGAGCCAGGCACTAGAGCCATATCCATTGTGTGGTCTATGTACATCACATGGCCTTGGACAGGCCACAGTTGTGGTGTGGAATGGGTGTCTCATGGGGTGCTTGCACAGCATTTCTGTGTCATCTGCTATGTAGGGTAGGGGAGGCATGGGGCATTCACCCAACCTGGTTGCAGCATGGGGTGGGTAGGGCACAGCCACTGGTGCTAGCAGGTTAGAAAGAGGCCACCAAAAATGATACCTGCCAGCTCTTTCTGCAGTAAGTTAGAATAAAATTATAGTTGTGGCATTCGCCAACATTTTCATCCCTGGAGAAAATCCAAGCATGTTCCTTCTTCTCTACTGTGTTTCCCCGAAAGTAAGACATCCCCCGAAAATAAGACCTACTTCATGGAACAATAAGGTATCCCCTGAAAATAAGACCTAGTGCATCTTTGGGAGCACACCTTAATATAAGACACTGTCTTATTTTCGGGGAAACAGGGTAGTAGCTGTTTTAAGTTTAGTAAGTGAGTATTTCTCACCTCTAGGCTATGTCATTTTCTAACTTGCTTTTGTGCTGTATCTTAGGGCAAGTGAATCTTCTGGTGAGCCCTTTAAAGTGTAGATTCCCTGTTTAATACAGTTCTATGGGTTGCCTGGACTTAATCCCCATTGGTTTACAAAAGCAGATGTTTTGGGATTCTCGCCTTTCTAGTGCTGGATACAAGGACTGGGGTACTCTATGTTGGGCATAACCCCTTCCCCCTCCTTGAGGAAGAGGTCTATATATTTTTTTTAATCCCTCTGGTGTGGGTCACTGTTCCTGGAGTGGGGTCCCAGGCAAGACTATGTCTCTGCCTCTCCTACCCATCTTAATGTGTCTCTTTTATATTTTATTGTGGAATCACCATTCATCTAGCTCCCGGGTCCTTTTCAGAATGAAATATTACACACGTAGTTCTAAATTTGCTGTAAGCGTGGGAGGAGGTGATTTCAGGGTCTTCCTCTGCTACCATCCTGAACCTGACCTTCCTCTAAATTATCATTTAATAGGTACTGTATTTATATTATGAAAACTGAAATCTCAAAGCAACTCATTCCATATAAGGAAATCTATAATATAGAGAGAAAGCAGGCAATTGTAAAATTATCTATAAATGGAAGTAAATTGTTAACTTATTTGTAAGTCCCTTCTAATTACACATTTTAAAACCTGTTATGGAGAACCAGATTGAAATTTGATTATTGTACATGTTTAATTATTATAGAGTTAAATGAAATCATAGTAAACATGAATTATGTTTTGAATCTTCTTTGAATTAAGTCCTTTAAGTTCTGATAACGAGCTACTAAATGCCAATATATGAAAGAATGATTACAAATTCAAATAACAATAAAGCATGATGAAGTTTCAAAGACTGGCTATCATGCAATTTCTTTGCTGATATATAGATAGCCCTGGAGGTTTTCCTAACATAAACTATTTTATCACACTGTAATTGGCATCTGGGGACTTGTTTCCTCCATTAGATTATAGATCCCTTGTGAATAGTTTAACGTGTCTTATTCATCACTTATCCCTAGGGTGAATAAAAGTGATAAAATTCTATTGCCTGAGGCAGGCTCTGATTATTTTGATGCCCTAGATCTTCAAATCCAATAGAAGAAAAATGTCTGTCATGTGGATTTGCTCATCAGAAGGCTAAGGCTTTCATCAAAATTCTTAGTAAAGCGAAAATTTTAAAATCCTAGCAAAGGTTACCCAGGGGATTTAAATTATACACGTAATAACAAGTATGCCAAAAGTTAAGATTTGGTAAACCTTCATGGGAAGATTAAATTGTTTATTATTCAATATACTAGTGTTTTATGGTTGTTTGAACTATTTTACAATAAAAATGTGTTTTTTTAGATAAACTAGTCATTCTTTGTCCACCCTTACCTATAAAACTGACATAAAATCTAAAATGACATAAAATCTCATAATACATTATTTCAACAGAGTATGATCTTGTGGGGTAAAAATTTCAGTTGTTTTCACCTTCACAAAGCATTTTCTTAAACTGTAGTACTAAGATTCAAAATCAAATTCAAGTATACTGGATAATCACTATTATTTGGTGAGTTTTAGGTACTGATACAGTTTGACCTAGGAAGATACTGTTACTCTGGGCACACAATCAATTATACTGCTTGTCTTTGTACCTTGAGTTTTACTTCTCTTGTTCATTGCAACTTTTTATTGAAAGTTTAAGAAAAGTAGAAAACATAATCATATAAGAAAATACTTTATTTGAATAACCACTGATGCTATTTTTCATCAGATTTTGTTCTAATAGTATTTCTAAAGAATAAAGCATTACAAATAAAAATTAAGTCCTACATGTATGCTTTCTCAGTTCCAGCCAACTCCTTCCCTCTCCAGAGCTAATCACTCTTATGTATTTGTTATATATGACATTTTTGACATTCTACTGTTCATGATCCTCAAAAAATTGTTGAGTTACTCAATGTTATGTTTTAATATCTGTCGTGTTAACATATGAAACAAATTTGTTTGTTCTAACTACTATGTTTGTTACTATTTATCCATTCTCCTACTTATGAGTGTTTATATTATTTCTATCTTTTGTTGTGTAAAAAAATACTATTATCAATCATACTTGTACAGTTCTTCTTTATGAATATGTGCAGAGCTTTCTCTGATTTATACATAGAAAGACATTTGTGGCAAAAGAATTTAGGTACACATATTGCTATTTTGTTCTTCAAAGTGATTATCACAATCTACATTCCCATAAGTATCAAAAAACAATTATTATTTGAATGGTGAGCATATAATGCAATGTATAGACAATGTAAAGTAGAATTGTACCACTGGAAATAACATAATTGTTATTAACCAATGTCACCCCAATAAATTTAACAAAAAACAAATTGTCATTTTATTATACTTTGTCTAATATTTGACATTATCATAATTTTTTAATGTCTTGACATGTGATAATTATATATCATAGTTTTTAACATAATTCTTCAGTTATTTCATTAAACTATAATGTACTATTGGGATAGTTTTAATGAAGGTACCTCCTTTAAAGTGATTTAACGTTCTCAAACCTAGTTTAAATTTTAATATTGTCCTGCCAATGCTATTAATAATTATGGTCAGCTTTTACTGGGCCACTTCATATGACTTAGATACTCTTCAAAGCATTTTAAATATATCATTCTATTTAATTATTTAAATCATGCAATAATAGCTCTAAGAGAGCATGGAGTTTTGCCCCATCTATTTTTGTCTGTTCTACTGACTGTTCTATATCCAGGATTTAAAACAATCTATTCACTTAATAGGTGCTTAGGAAATATTTGTTAAATAAATGAGTAAATGTGTCTTAGTCCTTTCCTGCTATAATGTAATAATACAGCCTGGGTAACATATAAACAACAGAAATTTATTGTTTTATTGTTCTGGAGGCTGGCAAGTCCAAGATCAAGGCACCAGCACTGGCATGTTCTGGTGAGAGCCCTCTGCCTAGTTCCTATCCAGTGCCTTCTCACTGCGTCTTTATAATGGTGTCAGGTGCTAGGGACCTCTGAACTGTGTCTTTTGTAAGAACAATAATAATATTCATGAGGGCTCCACCCTCATGACCTAAGCACCTCCTAAGGACCCACCTTCTAATACTTTCACATTAGACATTAGGATTTCAAAATATGAATTTGGCAGCTCTAATTATTAACATTTTAGAAGAGGGCATTTAGTGAGTCAGTGGTTCAATTTATTCCCAAAGATCATAGAATTGGTAGAAAATGGCAGAATTTTGAAACTTAAGCACACTTAACTCCTTCCGAAAGGACTCTTCTCATTCTTTGCTTCCCATATTCTAGATGTATAATCCATTGTGTTAATGTCTAATTTATAAGAGTTCCTTTGGGAGAAGCTAGGATGGCTCAGCAGGTTAGGCACTCACTTTGCAGCCCCAGGACTGAGGATCAAATCCCAGCCCCAGCTTGTGCAGACTCATATGCTGAACTGGGGGGTGCTTCACATGTGGGAGACCCCTACCCACCTGCATGGAATGATACCATGTCGAAAACTTATGACATACAACTATGAAGACTGCTCTGGGCCCTCCTCCTTCTCTCTGTCTCTGTCAAAAACAACACAATAAATCTAAAAAAATAGTTTCTTTGGTGGTGAAATCTTAAGAAGAATGATATGTGCATTTTGAAAAATGTAATTCTTAGTAGCATTTCTCAATTTATACACACACTGTTTACAGTATAAGCTCTGGAGCCACTCTGTAAGCAGAGGTTTCCACTGTTTTGTTAAAATGACCCCAGGATACTATTAAAGTTCCTACATATATGCCAACACAAACTTGCAAGCTCAGACACATAACTTCATGTGTTGAGATCTCACGGTCCGCACCCACACAGGTAGCACGAGGCATGCTTCTTTCTAGAAGGACCTTTGGAGAGCATCCTGCTTTTCAGGCCTAAAAACCATCTCTAGCGAGTCTTTGGTCTTTCCGAATGCTCAAGAGCACGTTTTGGACTCATTAGGAGGTGGGAGATTATTGTACAGCAAGGAGAATCTTTCTGATCCCTTATCTAGTCTATAAAATGCCCCACAAGATTCATCATGTTGAGGATTTTTATTCATACAAATTACTCTAATTAAATTCATGTGCTTAGAGTTGAGATACTGCCCCCAAATAATTAAATACAGTTGAAATTATGAGACGCCCTTTGATTCTTTTTGTTGCTGTTGTTGAAAGTTTCTTGATATATCTGGCTATAGTGAATAATATGGTTATTAATACTGTACATACACTCACTGAGACAAATTAAAACATATTTTATTAAAAGTTTATTTTATCATTCACAACTTTTGTAAGTACATAACTAATGTATCTGCAAAATTTTGGAAATATTATCTTTTTATACAAGTCTATAATGCAAATCCTTAGTGCTGTTTATTTTATCTGTAAGATTATTGATGGTTACTTGAGCTCTGCCTTACAGTTCTAGTAAAAATTCTCAAATCTCACTGTTTTTGACAAAGTCAAATAAAGACTTCTAATTACACCTTTTCTCAAGATCCAATCCGTAAGGCTCAAACAGTAGTATTGCAGTGTATCGGTCATTCAAAGGAGAGCGTCTTGAGTGAACTTGCCTGTTAGTACATAGAATGCTGCATGATAAATTTCAGTTCACAAACCCAAACTACTCTTCAGTCATGTAAGTACAGGCAGCTATTCAAAACGTAATTACCAATAGAGCAACAATGGATTGCTTTAGGGGAACCTATTCAATCATTTTTGAACGCACACTTTCTCCCTGTCTTTCCATGACTTATGTAAAGCTGTGTGCATAATTTCTCTTCAGTCTCCACAATGATCACTGAGCCATATACAATCACATTAAAATGTAAATGTAATCACAGAGGACCAAGGGAAAAAAAAAAAACCTTACAACCACAACAAGACTGTCTCTTGATTTTAGCCGATGGCATAGAAGATTCTGGCTGCAAGTAATCATTGCATCCTGATGAAGAGCTTCTTTTCATTGTAAATGGGCATCTGGGTTATTCCACCTGGTTTGGGTTTAAGTCATCAAACTGGCTCTCACTTTATCTTCCTATTGTTACTTCTCAGGTGTGTTAGTCTTATGATTTAATATTTTGGACATGGGGCAAAGTAAGTGAGGGAATACTGGATTTATTTTTAATTTATTTTATTTTTATTTCTAAGAGCAATTAAAACATTGTTTAGTATTACACTATCTACTTCTATAAGAATAGTGTTCTGTATTTGGAATTAGTGTTCTAAAAAATGAATGTAGTCTGTGACACTGCTATTTAAAATTTTAGATGATTTACATTTTCGTGCAAATGTTCAAGGCTTTATGTAATGGCGTCTGTCAACTTTTTGAGCCCAGTACCAATCCACATGTGCCGTCTGTTTCTGTAATACTGGCAATTGGCTGTCCCTCAAACATACCATGCACTTTCGCATGATTTCATCTTTCTGGGATGTCATTCCAATATATTCAAGTTTTAATTTAATAATTCAGTTCAACTGCTATATCTTTATAAGTACTTACCTAGATTTGTTGACCCTTCAGCAGCATTCCTTTAACAGTAGTTTGTTTATGTGACTATTATAATCCTTTGGAATCAGGTTTATAAATTCTAGATTATGAGTTATCTAAAAGCAAACACTGTGCTTTTTCTTTCTTTTCATCCTCCCTCCTTCATTCCCCAGCATATTGCCTCACACATAGTTGATGTTCAATACACTTGCATCAAAATTTATTTTTGTAGAATATTTCAAATCTCAATTAAAAATGTATTTATATTGAAACATTTCTTGTATAAGTAACTTTACAAAAATGTCTACTTAACTAAAATGTCAAGTAGGTATGTTGAAGAGGTATATAAGGCTATCTGGAAAAAATCCAGCTATTGTCAATATAACAAAAAACAGTTACATGGCTGGATACTTTCCAGACAGCCTCAAATAAGTGAATATATGGTAACAGATAATTGGTTATAATTATATAATTTTACCTTTGTAAAAATATATACTATATTGGTCATCTTTTATCCCAACAGCTATTCAATAAACATTTTATGGGTATTTAATGGTGTCTAGTTTGTATGCAACTGATTGAAAAATGTAATCTTTTTTATTGTTAAATTTATTGGGGTGACATTAGTTAGTAAAAATTACATAAGTTTCAGAAGTACAATTCTATAGTATGCTGTCTATGTGTTACAATATGTATTCACCACCCAAAGTCAGCTTTCTTTTTATCCCCATATATTTAGCACTCCCTCCATCCTCTTCCATCCCTCTCCATGAGATTTTGTTTCTTTGTTGCTTTCAGTTTTATATTCCACATATGAATGAAGTCATGGTTATTAGCTTTTTCTGTCTGGCTTATTTTAGTTAGCATGATGATCTCAAGTTCCATCCATGTTGTTGCAAATGACAGTAATTCATCTTTTCTTATAGCTTAGTAATACTCTATTGTGTAAATGTACCACAGCTTTTTTATCCAGTCATCTATCAAAGGGCACTTTGGTTGTTTCCATGACTTGGCCACAGTGAATAGCGCTGAAATGAACATTGGGGTACATATGCCTTTACAGACTAAAGGTTTCAAGTTTTTTGGGTAGATAACCAGAAGGGGGATTGCCGGGTCATATGGTAGTTCCATTGCCAATTTTCTGAGGAATCTCCATACTTTCCTCCACAGTGGTTGCAACAATTTACATTCCCAACAGCAGTCTATGAGGGCTCCTTTTTCTCCACAGCCTCTCCAGCACTTGTTATCCCTTGTCTTGTTGATTATAGCCATTCTAACAGGTGTAAGGTAATATTTCATTGTGGCTTTAATTTGCATTTCCTTAATAGCTAGTGAAGTTGAGCACTTTTTCATATGTCTGTTGGCCATTTGTATGTCTTCATGGTTAAAGTGTCTTTTCAAGTCTTCTGGCCATTTTTCAAATTGATTCTTTGTTTTTACTTTATTTTTGTTTTTGTTGTTGTTGTTGTTGTTGTTGTTGTTGTTGTTGTTGTTGTTGACTGTATGAGTTCATTATATATTTTACATAATAGCCCCTTATCAAATACATTGTTTGCAAACATTTTTTCCCAATTGGTTCATTGCCTCTTTGCTTTGTTGATGGTTTCTTTTGCTGTGCAAAAGCTTTCCTTATGTGTTTATTTGGTATTAACTTATAAAAAATTGGAAGTCTATTTATTTTTATTTTCCTTGTCATATGATTCAGATCTCACTTTATAGAAGCCAAAGATCATGTTCTTGACAATCAGACAATGTTACTCACAGAGGCCTTTGCTAGTGCATTTTTTTTATGACAGTTACCTTTGTGTTACTAAGTCAAGGCCACAGAAAAGTGTGATAATTAATTTGCAATAAAATTGTCATAATTTGGAGATTTAAAAAATATATTCATTCCGTGGCTGAACACATTTAATGACAGCATAATACATAACCCAAAAAATGAATCTGCAAATACCTATCGAGAGCCTTTAAGAAAAAGTCTGGAAGCGGGAGATTCAATTACAGAGATTACAACTGAGACAATGGTTTGAACTACAGTAATAACAGTGGATAAAGATGAAAATGAACATGATAAAGTAAATTTTAGGACATAGAATAAAGAAGGTCCATAAGCATCATTCTATTATATAATTCACTGAAAGTCAACAGTATATATCTTTAAAATGAAAACATCTTTTACAATATGAGAAAAACAGAGCTAATTCTAATCAGTAAATGGTCAATTTCTCTTTTAAAAAATTCCACACCAGATCAGTGGCTTTCTCTGTTTCTCATGTGGTCTCCTCTCTCCAATAATCCCTATTGTCATAGCTCTCTTTCAGCTTATCTCTTCCACCATATTTTGCTCATAATTCAATCTCCAATATCATTCATAGGGTTTGTCTCTTAAAATTATGCAATAAATATTTAATTAATAAAGAAAGGAACAAATGAAAAAAAGGTCATAGCTTCTCAAATTCTCACATTTAATCAGTACTCAGTAATTGTTCAACAGTTCTCATGGTCAGAGTCATTCCTTTTTGTATCAAATTTTACTTCTAAATTCAGGTCCTTGGGATTATAGCTTACTATGAGTCAATTAATGCAATAGTTCACAAAGCTAATGTATGTGTTATTATGTTTCCTCTTCCAAATATGTATCTAAAACAGAGATCCTAAATGTTTTATACTCCCATATGGATAATTAATACTGGGGATTTCAGGTACATGACAGGCTGCAAAGACAGAGTTTCTCAGATCTCATCACAAAGGCACATCTTCTGTCTATTCAGAAGATAGACCCTCATATAGTAAAAAAAAAATTCAGACCAATGAGTTTCTAACAGGTGTTTAGTATATGTACGTATATTCAGAGTGACAAAAAGCATAGTGAATAATGTGGGGATAAGCCCTGAAGTCAGTGATAGAACAAAAAGGTCGGGGACCAATGCTTTTTGAGTGATTTTTCTAGTTAATCATGAGAAGATAATGATACAAATGAAATTAAACTAAAAAAGAGCCTCTTTTGGACAAATAAGTGTCAGAGAACTTAGTTTGTCAAACATCTGTTTGTTTTAGAAATAGGTTTTGGTTCAATATTATATTTTTACACATATATTTTTTAAAATATACAATAAATTAGTGAGGTGGATATAGTGCTTATGATTTCCTGGAAGAAAAAAACAAAACTGCCTGTACTTATATTTGTTTTCTGTATATACCAGAAAACAAAATAACCCAAAAATGATTTATAAAAATTATATTTTTATTCTTATATCATAAGAACTTTGGTGATTATAATACCATACAACTTTTTAAAAATCATCAATGATATTTCTATATTTGAAATTGCAATAGATAAATAAAGACATGTGATACTAAAAATACCTTTATTTCAAAAGCCACTAGTCAATGTTTGACAACTAACCTCTTTAAAATATTTAGGAAGGCAAGCATTTTATCACTGTGACCTATAACATTGATAATTAGAATGAAATAATTTAAAGTCCAAGAATACTTTTTCACTGGTTTTATGTTTTAATTTTTGTCTATATTTCAATATGGAAAGTCAGTATTCTGAGAACCCATAAATTTTCAGAAATGACTCAGGAGTAGTAGAAATCTCTTCAGAATCCCTCTTCTTTATCTTATTTTGAAAATAATTGTTACAATTAAATTATAGATCAACCTGGATAAGAACCTGAAGACTAGCTGAATATAAGTCCTATAACTAAGGCTATAAAGAAGAAGTCACCTCAAGACTGGTAGGAGGAATGGACCCAAACCTACACGTGGCAATTGAGAACCAGAGGGATATTTCAGCTGTGAAGATCCTCATTGCACAGTGAGAGGCCTTAGCCCCACACAAACTTTCTCCACCTGGGGCACCAGTATCAGGAAGAAGAGTCCCACAACATTTTCCTGTGAAAAACAATGGGGATTCCATCTATCTGGGTGAGATACAAGGCTGTGAAAAAACCAAATGTCCTCTTAAAGGTCCCATGGACAGAATCACTCACAAGCACTCACCCTGGGCTCCAGCAGAAGGATTGTGACTTGGGAGCCACCAGAGACATACAGGCAGAGACTAAGTTGTATGGCTTCAAGTGGTGGCTAGAGGCATAGCCACCACTGTTCTCATCTTGAGCTCTCCTTCTCTGAAATCCATAAGCTGGCACTATTTTTCCTTCATTAAATCCCTCCACCCGACATGACCAAATATAAATCTGTATTGGCCTAGTGAAATGTGCTCACTTCACCCTGGTGACTCCCTGGGATCATACCTCACCTAACTTGTACACTGTCAACCCTGCCTGGAACAAAGTAGAAGGCTGTTTCAGCAAGCATTTGCTGGAGGCAATTTTGATGGTGGGCAGCCAACTCTGAAAGGTGCTACAGTCTTCCTTGGAGAATGCTCAGGGGTCCATAGACCCTATGCAGGAGTCAGCTGCCCTCAGTGTGCTCTGAGCCTTTTGCTGAGTAGCCATAGGCTCAGCAATGGCACCAAACATAAATGTGCATTAACCTGGTGAAGGCCTCTTGCCTCACCATGGTGATTCCCTGAAACCTCACCTCACCTAACTTGTGCACTTCATGAGACTCTTCCAATGACTGAGTCTTACAGGCAACCAGCAAGCAGCAAGAGTTTTTGAGGTGCCATGGGCCTTTTGCAGTGCTTCCACAAGCCCAGTATCAGTAGAAGCCCTCCTCGGTTCACAGTGTGCTCCCACATGCCTCCAGGTCCAGCACAGGCAGTGACCAACCACATGTGGCTTGTACCTCCTACCAGGTACCTCCCCCCACCTCCCAAACACACACACCTGGTCCTAGGCAGATGCTGACCTTGGTCTGCATGAGAGCCCCTCTGAAGAGGTCCCAGAACCACACATCTGGAGGCTTGCTTCACATCATAACTGAGCACCACCTAATTAGCCTCACAAGTTGCAAACCCAAAGGATGGTCTCAGCTGGCACCAGGGCCTGCTGCAGTGAATCTTGCTCTATGGACACAGGCCCTGTATAGCAGCTGTGGGCAAGGGCAATCTTCACAGCCAGTCAGCCTGAGGGTCAGTCACTCCCACTGACAGGCCAATAGCAATCAAGACTCAACTACAACAGGAGGGAACACACAAAGTACAAAAAGAACACTCCTGGGACACCCCACAGAGGTGAGCAGGGTGACTGTGCCACTGGGCCCCACAGGACACCTGCTACATAAGGCAACCTGGTCAAGACAAGGAGCCATAGCATATCTACTTTATACACAGAAAAAAACATAGAGACAGCCAAATGAGGAAACAAAGAAAGATACCCCAAATGAAAAACTAGGAAAAACTTCCAGACAAATAACTAAAGAAAATGGAGACAAGCAACCTACCAAACACAGAGTTCGAAACACTGGCTATAAGAATGCTCAAGAATCTTAGTTAGAACTTCAATGAAGAAATAGTACACATAAAAAAGACATAGAGACCATAAGAAGGAAGCAGTCATAAATCAAGACTACAATAACTGAAATAAAAAATACATTAGAAGAAATCAGCAGCAGATTAGATGAAGAAGAGAATCAAATCAGTGATTTGGAATATACAGTAGCAGAAAACACCCAATCAGAACAGTAAAAACAAAAAGTTTTCAAAATGAGGACAATTCAAGGCATCTCTGGGACTAACATTTACATCGTGGGGATTTCAGAAGAAGAAGTGAGAGAAAAAGAGATTGAGAACTGAAAAAATAATGACTGAAAATTTCCCTAACCTGGTGAAGAAAATAGACATATATGTCTAGGTAGGGCAATTAGTGCCAAACAAGATGAACCCAAAGAGGCCCACAATAAGACACATCATAATTAAAATGGTAAATGTGGAAAACAATGAGAGAATTCAAAAGCAGGAAGAAAAAAGCAATGAGTTACTTACAAAGGAGTTCCAGTAAGTTCATCAACTGATTTCTCAACAGCAACTATGCTAGCCAGAAGAGATCTGTGTAAATATTCTAAGTGGTGAAAAGCAAAGACCTACAACCAAGACTACTCTACCCAGGGAGGCTATTCAAAATTGCAAGACACATAATAAGCTTTCCAGAAAAGGCTAAGCTAGTGGAGTTTATCACCACCAAAACAGTATTAAAAGAAATATTAAAGGGACTTCTTTAAGAGGCAGAAGAGAATAAAATGAATATAAATACCAGTATAAATAATAAAATGGCTATAACTATGTACCTATCAACAATCTCTTTAAATGTAAATGGATTGAATACTCTAACCAAAAGACACAGGATAGCTGAATGGATAAAAAGCAAGACCCTGGGGAAGCCGGGATGGCTCAGTGTGTTAGGCACTCACTTTATAGCTGCGGGGACCAAGGATTGAATCCCGGCCCCAGCCCATGTGGACCCATGTGCTGAACTGGGGAGTGCCCCCAGTTCAGTTCTCACCAGGGCGAGACCCTGGCCTGGTTCCTGCCCTGTGCAGCCCCACTCCCACTTGTGGAATGAAACTATGTGGAAAAACCGATGATGTGCAACTATGGAGACTATTCTGGGCCCTCCCCCTTCTCTCTGTCTCTTATTCTGTATCTCTCTCTCTGTCAAAAACAATAAATAAATCTTTTAAAAAAAAGAAAAAAAAAAGCAAGACCCAGAGATGCTGGGATGGCTCAGTGGGTTAAGTGCTCACCATGCAGCCCTGGGATCTGAGGATTGAATCCTAGCCCTGGCCCTTGTGGATCCATATGCAGAACTGGGTGTGCTTCTCATGTGGGAGGCCCCTAGTTCAGTTCTTGCCAGGGCACGCCTCCCAAGTGGGAGGCCCCTGGCCCAGTCCCTGCCCTGCCCTGCACAACCCCCCACCCACCTGTGTGGAATGAAACTAAGTCAAAAACTGATTACAGAGAAGCTGGGATGGCACAGCAGGTTAAGCTCTCATTTTGCAGCCCTGGAGCCCAAGGACCGAATCCTGGCCCCGGCCCCTATGGACCCAATATGCTGAACTGGGGTGTGCCTCCAGTTCAGTTCTTGCCAGGGCCTATGTGGGAGACTCCCATCCCAGTTCTTGCCCTGCTCAGCCCCATGCCCACCTGTGGATTGAGACTATATGTAAAATTAATGCTGTCTACTATGGAGACTGTTCTGGGCCCTTCCCCTTCTCTCTGTCTCTCTCTGTCTGCCTCTCTCTCTGTCAAAAAACAATAAAAATAAACCTTTAAAAAAAACTGATTACATACAACTATGGAGACTGCTCTGGGCCCTCTCCTTTCTCTTTGTCTCTCTCAAAACAATAAAATAAATCTTAAGAAAAAAAAAAGACCCATATATATGCTGTCTAGGAAAGACCCACTTCAGATCAAATGACACACACAGATTAAAATGATAAAAAAAGATAATTCATGAGAATAGAAATGAAAAAAATGCAGGATGGCCATATTTACATCAGACAAAAAAGGCTTTAAAACAATGGCTGTAATAAGAATCAAAGAAGGACATTAAATAATGATAAAATGATCAATTCAACAGAGTATAATTGTTAAGACATTTATAAACTCAACACAGGAGCAGTAAATATTGATGAAAATAAAGGAAGAAATCCACAATGATATAGGTAGGTAATCATAGTCGGGAAAGGATTTTAGTAACCCACTGACACCAAATTCCAGACTTTCCAGACTGAAAATCAATAAGAAAACAATGGTCTTAAATGACACAATAGACCACATAGACTTAATTGATATTTTTAGAGCATTTCACCCCAAAACAACAGAATATGCATTTTTCTCAAGTGCACATGGAACATTTTGTAAGACAGAACACATCTTAGGCCACAAAATAAGTCTTAAATTTAAAAGATGGAAATTATATCATGCATATTCTCTGACCACAATGGTATAAAACTAGAAATCAAATACATGAAAAAAAACACAAAAAACTGGAAACCACACAAATACATGGAAGCTAAATAATATGCTACTAAAAACTGAATGGAATATAATGAGATCAAATAAGAAATCTAAATATACTTTGAAACAAATAAAAATGAAATACTACAATCCCAAATCTAAGGGACAGAGCAAAAGCAGTGCTGAGAAGGAAATTAATAGAAATACAGGTGTATATAAAGAAACTAGAAAAACTTCAAATAAGCAATTTAACCTTATGTTTAAAGGCACTAAAAAAGAGAACCAAAAAAAAAAGCACAAAGTGAGCAGAAGAAAAGAAATAATAAACAGCAGAGTAAAAACAAATGAAATTGAGTCTAAATGGAAACATACAAAGATCAGTGAAAACAAGATTGGCTCCTTGAAAACATACAACTGATAAACCTTTAACCAGATTCATCAAGAAAAAGAAAGGAACCAAAAATAAAAGCAAAGAATGACAATGGACACTATAAAAGTATGTGGTATTTAACAAAATAGTCTGAACAACTATATGCAAACAAATTTGACAATTTGGAAGAAATTTAAAAATTCCTAGCAACATATAGTTTTCCAAGAATGAATCAAGAAAAAAACAGAAAATCTGGACAGACTGATTACTACAAATAAAATTGAATCAGTATTCATAAAAATTTCAATAACAACAAAAAATGTCCAGTAACCAGGTGGCCTCAAAAGGGAATTTTACCAAATATTCAAAGAAGAATTAACACCTAGTATTGTCAAACTATTTCAAAAAATTCTAAGGAGAAAAATCTTCTAAGCTCATTTTATGAGGCCATCATTACCCAGATTCTAAATCTAAAGATATTTTTTATTACAGTAAAAGAAAAGTATAGCCAATATCCCTGATGAATACAGAGGCAAAAATTTTTTTTTTAATCTTTTTTTTTTTAATTATATTTTATTGTTAAATTTAATGGGGTGACATTAGTTGGTAACAATTAGGTAGTTTCCAGAAGTACAAGTCCACATCACATCACCCATGCATCACATCAAAACATTAGTAAGTAGAACTCTGCAATACATTAAAAAGATCATACACCAGGATTGAATGGGATTTATTTCTGGGGTACAATGTTAGTTCAATATATTCAAGTCATTCAACATAATATATCACAAACAAAATGAAAGATAAAAATCCTATGATCATATTCATAGATGCAGAAGAAAACATTTGATGAAATCCAGCATCCATTCATGATATAAACTCTCAGCCAGGTGGGAATAGAGGAAACATACATCAGCATAATAAAGACCATATGTGACAAACCTACAGCTAGCATAACATTCAATAGGGAAAAGCTAAAAGCATTCTTCTTAAGATTAGCAATAAGACAAGAATGCTCACTTTCACCACTTTTATTCAAACTAGTATTAGAAGTCTTAGTCACAGCAATCAGAAAAGGAAAAGATATGAAAGGCATCCAAATTAAAAAGAAAAAAGTAAAACTGGCATTGTTTACAGATGACATTATACTACATGGACAGAATCCTAATGATTCCACCGTAAACTATTAGAACTGATAAATAAATTCAGTAGCAGACTACAAGGGCTGTCTGGAAAGTATCTAGCCATGTAATATGAAAAGTAGAGGCATTTATGGCAGGGTTTTTTTTTTTCCAGACAGCCTTCGTACAAAATTAATATTCAAACATCGGTTGCATTTTTATACACCAATAACAAGCTATCATAAAGAGAAATTTAAAAAAATATCACATTTATAATTGCATCCAAAAGTAATAAAATATGGAGGAATAAGTTTAACCAAGGAGGTAAAAGACTCAGAAAATTCAAAGACACTGAAGAAAGAAATCAAAGAAGATAAAAATAAATGGAAGTATATGAGGACTTCCAAGAAAGTATCCAGTAATGTAATCATTCTTGTATTTACAATGGTTGGATTTTTTCTGGACGGCCCTCATACACTGTGCTCATGGATAAAGACTTAAATCATTAAAATGTCTACACTACCCAAATAAATACATAAACTCAACACAATCCTAGGAATGGCATTTTCCACAGATCTAGAACAAATAATCCAAAAATTTATATGGAACCACAAAAGAACCCAAATAGCCAAAGCAATCTTGAGAAAGAAGAACAAAGTTGGAGGGCTAACTCATATCAAACTACTACAGGGCTATAGTAATCAGAACACCAGGGTACTGGCATAAAAACAGACATAGATCAATGAAACAGAATACAGAATTCTGAAGTAAACCCATGCCTATATGGTCATCTAATCTATGACAAATGAGGTAAGAATATATGGTAGAGTAAAGACAGTCTATTCAATACATGTTATTAGGAAAATTAGATGGATACATGCAAAAAAAAAAAATTAGACCACTTTTTTACACCAACCACACACAAGAATAAATTCAAAATGGATTGACTTAAATAAATGTCAGACCCAAAACCATAAAACTCCTAGAAAAAACAAACAAACAAAAAAAAACATAGGCAGTAAAAACTCTTCGACATTGCTCCTAATAATGTTTTTTACTGATATATAGCCTTTGGCAAAGGAAACAAAAGAACAAATAAACAACGGACTACATCAAACTAAAAAGTTATTGCATAGCAAAGGAAAGCACCAACAAAAGGAAAAGATAGCCTACTGAATAGGAAAAGATATCTGCCTATGGTACATCCAATAAGGGGTTAATATTCAAAATTTATAAAAAATTTACACTATGTGATGATGGAAAGAGAACTGACTCTGGGTAGTGAGCACATAATGCAATACATAGATGATGTGATGTGGAATTGTACACCTGGAACCTATGTAATTTTTGCCAACCAATGTTGCCCAAATAAATTTAACAATTAAAATAAAATAAAATAAATAAATAAAAAAAATTCATACAACACAATAGCAAAAGAACTAACAATCCAACTTAAAAATGGTCAGGGGATCTGAATAAATAATTCTCCAAAGAGGACATACAGACAGTCAATAGACATAGGAAAAGATACTCGATGTCACTAACCATCAGAGAAATGCAAATTAAAAGCACAATGAGATATCACTCATACTTTGCAGAAACACTATCATCAATAAATTAAAAAACAGGAATGCCAGGAGAACTCAGAGGTTGAATGCTTGTCTTGAAACAGAGAGGCCTAGGGTTCTATCCCTGGCCCTGGCCCATGCATCCCTATATACTGAACTGCAGCACAGCTGGTAACCACTGGGATGGCTCAGTGGTGAAAGTCTTTGCCTCTCATGCAGGAGACCCCCAGTTCAGTTCCTGTTCTGCATGGCCCCACATCCACCTGTGTGGAATGAAACTATGTCACAACTAATGATGTACAACTACAGACATGCCTCTGGGCTCTCCATTTCTCTCTCTCTCTCTCTCTCTCTCTCTCTCTCTCTCTCTCTCTCTCTCTCTCTCTCTCTCTCTCTTTCTCTCTCTCTCTCTCTCACCTTGTCTCAAATAAAATAAAATCTTTTTTAAAAATCAAAAATCAATCAACACACAAATGTTGGTGATGGTGTGGAACAAAGGGAACCTTCAATGTGCTGTTTGTGGGATTGCAAATTAGTTCACTTACTATGAGAAACATTTTGTAATTTCTTCAGAAAATTAAAAATAAAACTACCTTATGACCCTACAATTCCACTTCTGGGTATTTATCCAAAGAAATCCAAAACACTCATTCAAAAAGATATATGCATCCCTATGTTCATTGCAATATTATTCACAACAGACAAGATATAGAAGCAAATTCAGGGCCCATCAATAGAAGGCAAAAGAAGTAGTGGTACCTATATGCAATGGAACATTACTGAGCCATACAAAAGAATAAAATCTTACCATTTGCAGCAACATGGAAGGAACTAGAAAATATTATCCTAAGTGAAGTAATTTAGACTGAGAAAGCAGTCTGAAAGCACTTATATGTGGAATCTAAAGAATAAAATAAACAAATGATATAGAAACAGACTCAGATACCGAGAACAAAGTGATAGTTGCCAAAGGGAAGAGAGTATAAAGGGGCTGGGTGAAAGAGGTAAAAGGATTAAGAAGTACAGATTAGTAGTTGCAAAATATTCACAGGAATGTAAAATGCAGCATAGAAGATATAATCAATAATATTGCAACCACTATAGTGCTAGATGAGTACTAGACTAATTGGGGGGAAATCATTGCATAAATTCTACAAATGTCTGTAGTATACTGTACACCTAAAACTCATATCAAATAATATTGAATGTCAGCAGTAACTGAAAACAATTAATAATTTTTTAAAGAAAAATATATGGAATTTAATTTAAGGAGAGGCTTAATTTTTATGAGAATAAAAAGATAAAAAAGCACTTAGGTCTATGCTGTTACAACAGTATAATAGAAACCTGAGCTATGCATTTGAGGGTATCATTTTATGAGAGCAATTTCACAATCCTGTGAAATGTCATTCTAATCTGTGATGAAATAATCATCTGGGTTTAACATAAATCTCAAGTTTCTCTGTTACTGATGTGGTGAAATGTTTAGACTTACTTATTTGATTATTTAGATCATCACTAGTTAGATACACACACTAGTAGTTGAAGTACCGGTAAGCACTATATCTCAAATCAATACAGAGTTTTCCCAATAATACATATTTTTTTTCTTCTGAGTGGAGAAAATTTTGTTTGGAAAAGAAGTGCAGGGAAATAAGGAGATATAAATATATCAAAGGTGGAAAATTATGATTTATTTTAAAGCCAGGAAATGCCTAAGCTTGCAGCTACTATTTTCAATTATGCTTTGTTCAGGAATAGGAGTTTCTTTTAGAGAGATAGTACCGGTATAAATTGTTAAGATGGAATGATTACAAGGCATGAGGCTCATTACCCTAGAACAGATCATACATAGCAGTACTTTGCAGTAAAAAGTCTCATTATATTGCATAAAATTAATTATATTCGATGTTATTCTTTCTCAGAAAATTGACTATAGCAAATGTATAAATTAAAACATCAAAAACATACCAGATACAGCAAGGAAGTCATCGATGCTTGTAATGTCATCTACAGCTTCTGTGAGAATATGGATATGATTCTCCCATGTGCTCTTGTACATTTCCATAGTTTTTTTAACCACTTGACTTTTGGGTCTTGCAGCCAAAGCAAGGGCAGCATTAATAATCTGTAAAGACATAAAATGTTCACATAGTGATTTGGTGGGGGGGTGGGAGGGGGATAGGTACCATTGTCCAGGTGAGAGTTACTCTGTTGAAAAATTAAATATGTTCATCTTTAACAATAGGTAAAATGGTAAAATGTCCTCAAGTGTATCTCTCTCTTTGTTTTTGGTAATAATTTTATTTTATTTTTGGCAATAATTTAATTAACTTTAGAACTATGCACTGAGTTTCAATGCACTAAGAACTGCAAGAGATTCAACAATAATTAGTATCTGCCCTTAGGGAGCTTATATATTATACAACGAGAAGGGCAACATATAACCATAATTCAATTCAGTGTGTAATACATGCCATCTGAATAATGGTAAATAGGCTTTGGAGAACAGAGAGATCACCTTCAACAGAAGTTTGAGGAATAAGAGTTTGGCTCCCTTGAGGACTTGTAGAATTTTACCAGTAGATATTCATTATTTATTGATTAATTCATTTGTTCCTTCATTCATTCAATATCTCAAATATATATTGAGTGTCTTTATGTATCAAGTACTGTTTCCAGATGTAAGGATATGGCAATTAACAAGATACAGGCAAAAGTCATTGCCATCACGCAGCTTATATTCCTGTTAGGGGAAACAGTCAAGTAGCAAGGTAAACAAGTAAAATATATGGTCTGTTAGATGGACATAAGACAAAAAAGAAAAAGAAAAACAGCAGAGAAGGGGGATAAGGAATGGTGTAAGGGTGAGAGAGTGGAGGGAAGTTTGAAATTTTAGGGAAATTAAAGTGGACATTTAATTAAAATCACTGGTGGCAAAGAATGTCGGGACAGATAGTAACAAGATTCAAGAGGTTAGAAAATAAGGGAAATGGTGTGAGAACAGTGAGGAGTCTCATCACCTTGGTATGCAAAAGGGACAAGCAGGAATCCTTGACAGTGCTACTCAAGAATGTGGCCTTATTTGGAAAGCACTGGAGAATCATTTTGACTTTTGATCAATTTGCTCAGAATTATATGTTCAAAATTAGTTTGGCATAGGAGGCTACTGCAATAGGCTACAGGAGTAAGAACAGCAACTGCAATGATGGAGGCAATCAAAGGCTTTGATGAGATTTTCAGTTAACTAAGGTAGATGGGAATAGGTCAATTACTGTAAAAAATACCTTATAGGTGTTAACGAATCTGTGGAAAACAACATATAGGGACATGGAAATACATCTACAGCAGTGCAATAACAATAGATTACAAAACATTATGCTTCATAGAATACCATTTCTATCAAACATGCTAGAGACAAAAGTTAGATCAATGCATGCAACAATTAGCATTAGTTCTCTCAGTGGGGGAATTTCCAATGCTTTTTTATTTAATTTTGTGTATAGAACTGATTTTTCATTTTTCTATGGTGAATACATTTTAGTTGTATACTCAGAATAAATAAAATTATTCTGCAAAGAAAGATGATTATGAAAGCTTTTCCAAGAGTAATCGAGAGAATTATTACAGTATTGATAGAAAAGGAGATGGATGTGGGAGACTTAAAGAATCACTCAGGGTTACAGAGGCTAACATGTGCAAATTGCTTTGGAGGACGGTATTGATGAAGGGTATTAGATGTCAACTTTCCTATCACAGATACTGACCTCAAAATGACCCTTGGCTCACCATACAAATTACATAGTGGTCAATCAGAGAACTGGAATTGGAATTCATAAAAAAAATTTTAAAAAAAGCTTTCACTCATTTGCTTATTCATACTATCATGCACTGAAACGAACTGTTACTGCACAGCAACAATGGATCAGATTCTGCACTGGATATTGACATCACAATGAAAAGGATTACACCACAGTTTTTGAACCAGCCCGTGATCTAGTAGCAGAATCAAAGGAAAACCCGGCAACTTCAACATACCAGTGATTCCCAGAAGTTAGTTTATATCAGATTCATCTAGAGGAGTTGTGAAACCCACATATTCCTGAGCCACTCTGGAGTTACTCATTCAGTTAATGAGTCCTGGGGCCTGAAATTTTTCATTTCTTACAAGTTCCCAAGTGATAATGATGCCACTGGTGGGAGTCAGACTCTGAGAACCCCTGCAATATATGTATAATAAATGCTATATAACATGAGGGCTATTGTAAAGCTAAGCACAAGATCCCCTACAAAACATGAGAGAGGTACCCAGCTGATAAGGAAAGAAGCCTCTAAGTAATGAAATCTGAGCAATAAGTAGGAATTAGTATAAGGTGCTGCTATCTTTTGGGAAGAGGCTATAACACATGCAGTGACCCATGGGAGATACAAAGCCTAAACCCCACCTCCTGGGGAATGTTTAGCAGAAAGGAAATAGTTATAAACTTGGAAGAAAACCAAAGAGAACAATGAAAAGAGGGAGAAGAAAAAAACACCTTTGGAAAATACCCACAAATTGGAAGTAATAATGATGAAAAAAGGAATCATCAAGAAGGAGGTAGAAAACTAAGATATTAAGGGTCAAGATGAAAAAATAATTTTTTCAAACGGACTACTACTGTAAGTGAGTGAAGAATACTGAGAATGAAAAATGGCTTTTGAATTTGGAAAACAGGAGTCACTGGTGTAACAGAATGTCGTACACAGCATTCAGATCTCACTGATACATAATGAAAATGATGAAAAGAACCTTTTGCTACTATGTAACCTAAAGGCTGCACCTTACTTAAATGACTTCCAACAAATTATTGGAGGCAAAGGAGGGGAAAAATTGTGGCTTCAAAGTACGATGTTGGTATTCTCTTCTTTATTTCTTTTTTATGAAAGAGAAGTACATTAAAATTTTAGAAAACATACACTACTTTTAGAAATAACTATTGTACAGTGTTCCTTGAGTTCAGTTTTAGAGTTTTATTAACCTATTAACTTATAATGTACGTTTGTTTATATTGCAAGGCTCTGGTCTCTGGTGTTTCATTGTCTCTGCAATTGGACAACTATGTACACATGTACTTGTGCTGAAATTATGCCTTCACAGTGAGGCATACTTTTAAAGTAGTACTGGAGCAGAATCCTCAGTGGGGTTATATGGAGTCGTGAATATAAAAGAGCCTATATTTTTAAAGAATATTTTCAGTCTGCTGCTGATTCAATTTATCTGATTCAACTCTGCACACTAAGAGAAAACTATCCTACTGGACTCTCGATATTTAGCTTAAATCTAAAAGAAGACAAAATTCAGAAGATATGCTAATCTGCTTTAAGAAAGAAGAAATCTTCATGCCAGTGTCACACTTCCAGCCTTTCAGCTCTATATCTAGAGAAAATAAAAAAGACCATTCTTAAATCCTGTTCATGATAATTAAACATGACTGAATAGAATTATGTTGCTTTCTGAGGCATCTTTCTTCTTTTGTTGAATTTCAGAAATTCTTTATGTTTCCTTGAATATTAATTTCTTATCAGATATATGATTTGCAAATATTTGCCACCATTCTATGGATTGTCTTATCATTGTTTGGTAGTGTCTTTTGACGCACAAAAGTGTTTCATTTTAATAAAGTCCAAATGATCCATATTTTATTATGTTTTCTGTGCTTTTGGTATCATATTCAAGATATTATTGACAAATTTAATATCATGAAGATTTCCCCCTATGTCTGCTTTCAAGAATTCTGTAGTTTTCAGCATTATATTTAAATCTTTGATCCATTTTGAGTTAATTTTTTTATATAGAGCAAGTTAAGTTTGACTTCATTCTTTTGTGTATTGATATCCAGATTTCCCAATACCATTTGTTGAAAAGAATGTCCTTTATGCATTGAAAGGTCATGGCACCCTTGTCAAAAATAATTTTACCACAGATGCAAAAGATTATTTCTGAGCTATACTATTCCATTAGTTTGTAAGTATATAATTCTGTTTTTATGCCAGTACCATAAGAATTTAATTCTGTAGTTTGTAATCGTTTTTGAAATTAGGATGTATGGGTCCTCCAACTTTGTTCTTGTTTCTCAAGATTGTTTTAGCAGGGAAGTCGGGATGGCTCAGTGGGTTGAGCGCTCACTTTGCAGCCCCGGGGACCAAGGATCGAATCCCGACCCTGGCCCATGCGGACCCATATGCTTAACTGGGGAGTACCTCCAATTCAGTTCTCACCAAGGTGAGACTCCTGTCCTGTGCAGCCATGCGCCCACCTGTGGAGTGAAACTATGTGGAAAGACGAATGATGTGCAACTATGGAGACTGTTTGGGGCCCTCCCCTTTCTCTCTGTCTCTGTATATATCTCTCTCTCTCGTCAAAACAATAAAAATAAATCTTTAAAAAAAAAAAAGATTGTTTTAGCTATTAATATTGGAAATCCTTTGAGCTTCAATATGAATTTTAGAACATGTTTGTTCTATACGTGCAAAATCATCATTGCGGTTTTTGTTGGAATTGCACTGACTCTGCAGAATAATTGGGATAGTATTGCCACCTTACTGTTATTAAGTCTTACAATCCATGAATATGAAGTCTTCTTTAATTTCTTTCATCAGTGTTTCAATGTATAAGTCATTCTCTTTTCCTCCTTGGTTCAGCCTATCCTAAACATTTTATTCTTTATGATGCTATTATATGTGGAACTATTCTCTTAATTCCCTTTTCAGGTTATTTATTGTTAGTATATAAAAACACAACTCATTTTTCTATGTTGACTTTTTATCCCATAATTTTGCCAAGTTCATTTATTAGCCCCCATAATTTGTGTATGTGTGTACATATATATAATCTTTAGAGATTTCTAAAATATAAATCCTGTCATATGTAAATAGTTATAATTTTTCTTCTTCCTTTTTAATTTGGGTGCCAAAAAGGAGGATATTTTGAGTTAGATTTTGTCAAGCACATATGAAGGGCAAAGGAGCTGAGCAAGGTTATAGGAGTAGAACATAGGGCCCCACTGACCTTAAGGTCCCTGACTTCTCATCAGTTCCTTCCTCTTTGTATCTGGCTTCTGCTATTCCAGCTACATTCCTTGCTTATGCTCACTGATAGAGGCTATGCTTAATGTTGATTCTCTTCCCGGTTGATCTTCATTTCTTCTTCCTCATAGAATCCTGTTCAGACTAGATCCTGTTCAACTTTGTTCATTGGATTATGCAGTACCCCTGAAAAAAATCTTAGTTTCCTCAGGTCCCATCCTACCTTCTTGAGAATTTCTACCCTTTCTGTTGTTACATGTGGCCAAGGCCTCAGCATGCCTTAGCGCTTAGCCTATGTTACCTTCCATTTTTATATTAAATCAGACAGAGTATTTTTGTCATATCCTGCTGTCATTTGCTGTGGGACACTCTCAAACATTTAAACTTGATTCATAATATTTAGAATTTCAGATTGTCTCAAAGTTTTCTTTGTCTCCTTCCAGGTATCAGAGGTTTGTATTTCAGGGCCGCTCACTCATACATCACCTAAGACCAAGGAAAGGACCTAGAAATGTTCCTATGTTCATTTGCTCTAGTAAATTTACCATGAGTATTTTGGAATCCAACTAAGGGAAGCTGAGTTAGTTTATTTAGTTTATTTTAATGGGCTAATTTTGAAAGGTTTATAGTTACTTTATTGTATGTCTGTTACTACATTCACACTTATGCTGGCATCATACTGTGATAGAATCACTCTCTTTTGCAATTGCATGCCCTCTTTTTCCTCAAACCTTCCTAAACAAACTATATGAAAACAAGAAGTAAATTATCATCTTAGTTTCTCTACAGAAAGTGGTATTACAAAATAAATTGTTATTTAAGAGGTGATCAACAGTATGCAGAAAAAAGAAAAAAGAAACAAATGAAGGAAGGAAGGAAAGGAGGGAAGGAGGAAGGGAAAGAGGAAGGAATGGAGGGAGGAAGAAAAAAATATAAGAATTTTAAAAGAGAAGAGAAGGAAAGAAAAGAAAGAAAAAAGTTTCATGAATTTATGTCGGCTGATATTCATACAAATACATCAGTTTTCTAGGTTTTGTTGTATGTTGGTATTTGTCAACATTTTAAAATTAGTAACTAGTTATTTGTTTTTACATTTTAAACAAATACTCATTTTTTTAAATTAAGTCCTCAAAATTCCATAAATGTTAGATCCCTCATAGCCTGGTGTGCCACGGCTAAACCATGCATTTCTTATAAAAAGCTATCTAACTTCTGAAATAATAAAATGAACACAGATTCTGCTACAATATTTCATCTGAATCTGTCTTGATAACAAGATGCTGACTTTGCTTCCTTAGAGAAAATAGCACTACCGGATAAAGAAGCCTTTTTAAATATGCTACCGTATTAATCCTCAGCGTAGATGAGCTACTCTTTTCCCTCCACCCCCCCCCCCCCCCCCCCCTTTTGGTGTGCCAGTTCTTTTTAACATCTCTTTTATTTCTAAAATCTGGTTGCTAATAGCAAAGTAGTGTAGTAATCATAAGACTAACATTATTGAGAGCTTGCAATATTTCAGGCAAAGCTTCTGAGTACTTGATTTGCATTAGTATTTTTTATCCAATATGGAAGACCCTATTCTAATTTTTACCAGTGAGACAATGTAGACACCAAGAGATAGAGTAATTTGTGCAGTTACAGAAGAAACTCCACATTGGAAGGCAGGGGGCTTGAGTTAGTTTTACTTTACTTCAAACTGATTTTATGTCTACAGAAGAATCATATTAACTCTCCCAGCCAGACTCATTTTCCCAGAGGTTACAGATATGTGTGCACTGAGGTAACGGTGAGGGGGCAGTTTTGAATTACCTGTTCTTGCTCAAGTTTCTTCTGATTTGAACATACAGCTTTTTATTATTATTATTAAATTCATTGGGGTGACATAGGTTAATAAGATTATATAAATTTAAAGTATATAATTCTACAATATATCATCTATATATTCATTTTGTACTCATCATCCAGAATTTAGTCTCCTTTTTTCATTATAAATTTGACTCTTTTACCCTCTTCAACTTTCCCCTAACCTCCCTTAACCATGAGTTACCACCATACTGTTACGTATGTCAACCTAAAAAGTTTCTACACAGCAAAAAAGCCATCAACAAAACAGAGGCAACCAACTGAATGGAAGAAGATTTCTGCAATCAATACCTCCAATAAGGAGCTAATATTCAAAATGTATAAAGAACTCATACAACACAACAACAACAAAGCAATCCAATAAAAAAAAAAAAAAATGGCCAGAGGACTTGACAGATACTCCTCACAAGAAGACATACAAATGGCCAACAGATATATGAAAAGATGCTCAACTTCATTAGCTATAAGAGAATATACAGGTTGAATGCTATCATCTGGTGTATATACTTCTTCTCTTGAAAGATTTCTGGAAACAATTACTTAAGAAGTGAAAATAAATCTATGTAATTTAATTTTTCTTCAGTGATACTTCAATATTGGCATTGATACAAATAATCTTTAAAAAATCTTAGTTATAATAAAAGCACTTTGTGGATTAAAAAGATGAATTATGTGTAACTATTATACATATAGGTGATTATCTCAGTGTCATGGCATGTAGAGAAAATTAAAATGACTAGATATATGATACCTCATATACATTTAAGCTAGTCTGTGAGGAGAATTTATACAACAACCACTTAAACTGGTAACACTAATCACTTTGAAATTGTAGCAACAAATTGGTAATAACATCAAATTTTTTTTTTAATGATTTATTTTATTGTTTTTGACAGAGAGAGAGAGTAGGGGGGAGAGACAGAGGCAGTGAGAGACACTGAGAGAAGGCAGAAGGTCCAGAGCAGTCTCCACAGTTGCATGTGCTTAGTTTTTGTTTTGTTTTTATTGTTAAATATAATGGGGTGGTATTGGTTGGTAAATGACATCAAATTTAATGCTCCAATTCTATGTGTTCTTTTCTTAGTTGCTTAAACGGTGTTCTACTACCAAATGTGTTTCATTTTTATCTTGTTTTTTTCCATATTTCCTTAGTTTTAATGACCTTTTATCTTTTTATCTTTTTGTCTTCTCTCATACTTCCTTTACAGAAAATTATATTTGCATTTTAAAAGTAAGCCATGCAATATTTGTCATCATGACTCTCTATAGTGACTCATAATAGTCATACCCTAATGTTAAATAATAAAGGTATTTCTGTGCTGGGGAGAGGTATAGGTAGGGAGACACAATTTTTCATGATCTCTCACAGGTTTACAAACAATTAATTAGATCACATAGAACTTTGGCCTCACAAGGTTGTAATCTCCTTATTCCAGGAAGGGATGATCCCTACATGATAGGATTACTCACACTAAAACTCTCAAGAGGCTTTAACTTGCCTTTGGATACACGTAAGAAACTGAAATAACCACTCTAGGGGTTAAAAGTAATTTTTTAAAAGGGAAGAGGCAAAGGTGATTTCTGGAAATATATGGAATTAAAAGCCATATGTATTTCCTTTATATATTCTAGTGCGAACTTTCACATCTTTTCATATGCACTGCTAGAGAAAAGAAGAAAAATTCAACCTAGGACTATTTAAGTTATAGAAAATGTAACAAACAGAATAAATAATGCTCCCCAGAAGGTCTGTTAAAGGCAAATAGCCCACATGAAAATCAAACTATGTACTTTCCTGTCATCTATACAATTATTAAGACAGGACAACCTATTAAATCAAACAAGTAGGGGAGCAAGAATAAAATGTCAAATGACTTGTTTAGTAAAATTACCAATAAGTAAGTTTTGTAAACAAATGCAAATAGAATTTGAAGTCAGATCCCACCTTTTTATTCAGCTTCATTATCATATTTTTGGGTGATTTTAGACAAATTACTCTGTGAGCCTCAATTTCCTTCTCTGTAATGGTTGTAAAAATGCTTATGACAAAGACTGTTGGCAGAATTTAATTAGATTAGCTAAATAAAATAACTAATACCCACCAAGCACAAAGTTACATGTTTTACAAACATTTGTTTCTGTGCAGATAGTTTGGGGAAAAAAATAAGAAGAATACTTAGGGAATTTAAACACTATAAACACAGATATGCATACAGATAAAATTCACATTTTTTGTGATTGTTTGAGAGGCTCAACAATCATTTTGACATGCTAGTTATAAAAATGTTTTTGATAAAATAAATATAAATAAAATGAAAACTGTATCTATGGAAACACTATATTTTTGTGATTTACCTCTCATGCAAAACCAAAGTAAGAAAAAATGTGCCTTATAAAAAGCAAAATTATTCTGAAATCAATGATGTATATTACTACATAAAATAATAGAAAATACTTTAGTTTCTAATGATGAAAAAGCAGAAACAACAGAGATGTTTGGATGCATTATAATCTGCCACTGAGGGACTTAATAAATTTAGAATAGAAGAAATATTTACTATCTTTCTAATCATTTGGAATCAAGTGGAAAAATGAAAACTTAATTTGGTATCTTTGCCAAATTAATATATCTCCTTTTTAAAACAGAAATTTTATATCAGAAGCACCGATAAAGTTCCTTTTTATGCATCATCCAATTTCACATTAACCTTAAGGCAAAACACAAGCTATGTGTTTATTGTCAAAATGTATTTTTAAATAAAGGTTGGAAAAAATATATTTAAAAAAACAAATATTTGCAATGTCTGATTGCCTGTGGTTAGACATTTTCTCCATAGATTTGGAATTTCAAAAGATTTAACTTGGTTTTCTAAAACCATGAACTGAAAAGACTTCATTTAACATTAGGAGATTTAACCTTTTTAATTATTAAAGAATACTTGTTAAATATACCTACTATTTTCCTAAGGTAGAAAACATTAGGACAAACTCAGAAAACATTTTATTTTAAATGTATTAAGAGAAAAATATCATGCATAAATTTAAATATAGGCTAACAAGTATACAAAATCCAGATCACATACGCAATATTTATCTCTGAGGTTCTAAGAGGCGTTAAGAAGATATGTATGAGTATAGGGCACAGGGTATAAATTAAGTTGAAACAGGCAATGGTGAGTTATTCTCTTTCCCTTTCTCATTGTTCTTGTTCTCACTCTCTCTCTCCCCTTACTGGGTTCCTAGAAAAGAACTTTCTTTACTGACCTTTACCCCATACTTTGATTTCTGGGATGCAAGGTCCACTGCCGCAATCCTACTCTGTTAGCATTATCTTCCAATGGAACAACTGAAGTAGCTTTAACCCCACTCCTAGCCATACTGTACAAACTGGTATTTCCAAATCACAAATTTTAGGAATCTCCCAACTCAATTTTTAGTCTTAAGATAAAATTACTTGGCCCAAACAAAGCCCTAAAATATTCAATACCTATTTATCTCTCTAACATCATTTATCATCCATCCCCAAACTTTCTTCTCTTCTTCTTTTTTTAGGGACATTCATCTAAGCTGCTCCTTTCATATAGATCTTACTCTTCTAGGTAATTCTTATTCACCTAATAGAGGTCAGATCAAGCATGACTTCCTCACAGATACACTTTTATAAAACAATGTCCCTTTTGAGTATTTTTCTCACAATGTAATGAGATATTCATTAGCACAAACACTGAGCTCATTTGATACATGTTTGAACACCTCTCATTTTACCAAAAAGCAGGGATTTCAATGTTTT
>PVKE010012738.1:0-37757 GCA_004027555.1 Craseonycteris thonglongyai
CCGAATTCCCTTTCTGAGGGAGACATAACCTGTTTACACGGACACGTTCCTCTGTTGCTACCGGACCTTTTGTCCCCACGAGAGGATTTCTAAAGGCCCCACAAGAGAAAGGCCTGTTGTCAGGCTAACAACAGCTCTCAGCTCCTGAGCGCTTGTGAGCAGAACAATGGAACGTTGACATAACACAGGCAGACCGGTCCTGCCTCCCAAGAGCCGGCACATGGGAGGAGGAAGTTGGCGCCTTCCCTGTGTGCCCACGCCCTCCCCCGCGCGTCTGTCCTGCCAGGTGGATGGACGGGCCCCCGTCCCTTGGCTGGGCCTTAAGGGCCTGGAGGGGAGAGGACCTTGGAGGAAGCAACCCGATATTCAAAGAGGGGAGGACCCCGGCAGTCCCTGCCGTTGGCTTGCAAACAAGAAACACAAGTATTGGAAAGATGCTCAAACAGCCCAGATGCAGGGTCCTGGTGGGATGCAGCCTGGCAGCCCCGGGCAGGTTCCTCCAAGCCTGCTCTGAGCGGGTGTGCTGGCAGCAAGTGGGGGGACTTGCCTGTCCTCAAATTGCTAAACTGACAGGCACAACCAGCAGGAAGGGGCGCGTGGCCGATCCCCTCCTGGGCAGCGCTCAGCTCCCAGGGGTCTGGGAGGACGATAACAGGGCTGCTTAGGGGGCCGGCGCTTCCCAGGGTCAGAGCTCAGCAGAGGACACTTGTGTGTTGGGGGATGGGCCGGCCGCCTTTGTGGGCCTTTGTGGCTGTGCTACCCTGTGGGTTCCTGGTTCCAGAAAGCAGAATGGCCGTCTTTGTTGTGTTTTTTCAATGTTAGCGGTTTGTTCCGTTTTCCAGCTTGTTCCTGGTTCTCACACGCTGGGGAAGGATTGTGAGACGCCGATAACACCCTGCACCTTAGGGGTTGGACAGCCTGTAGCTTCACATGGGGGCGGGGGCCGGGAGCACACAAAAGTAAACTCAGTAACGAACCACCACCCCATAGACTTTCC
The DNA here is from genome assembly GCA_004027555.1 of Craseonycteris thonglongyai. NCBI lineage: Eukaryota > Metazoa > Chordata > Mammalia > Chiroptera > Craseonycteridae > Craseonycteris > Craseonycteris thonglongyai. The sequence goes on from PVKE010012738.1 coordinate 998, forward strand.
TGTTCGGTTCAATAAGATCAATGTACAAGTGCTCTGAAGCCAATGAGCCGAAAGGCACTATTGGGAAAGGCTCACCTTAGGAGCCAACCATGTACTATGGGATATTTTCAATCGTCCCGTATGGTATCTAACAAACTGGACAGAGAATGGCTGTTACCAATGACCTGCAAACTCCCGGAAGACCACATCGTTCTCTCTTCTGTAGCTCCACAATTTTAGCTTCTCTATTTTCTGAAGTCCCTCCTTGGAAAAACAAAAGCCATTTATCACCGGTCAGGCCCTCGCTTTCCTCCTGACATCTCATAAGAAACAAAACAATAAAGAAATAAAAATCACAACGCAGACCTATTGCAGCCCCCTGCCTCCCCGAGTTCCTTAGAGCTGCAGGCAGGGAGAAAGGGGGCAACCGGGCTCCCCCACAGGGAAGAGGAGCCCTGGGCAGTGGGGGGTGGGGTGGGGTGGGGGGTCTGGTAGCAGGTGGTGGAAGATGTTGCTCCCTAGGAACGGCCTTCATTATCACGGTCAGCCCCACGTGGAGGCTACTTTGCACATTACCAGACACTGTCACAGACAGTATCTCATCCAACATCATTTATCTCATGCAGGGGGTGGCCTCCACCCCCCAGATCTGGGAGCCCCCTGAGATCGGCTGCCGCCATTGGAGCCTTTGGAGTGGGTTTGCTGGGTGCCCACCCCCAGGCCCAAACCAGCCCTCCAGGCCCTGAGGGTCCAGAGCCCTGCCTCTCCTCCCCGGGGACACTGCTTGGGCCCCCGGGGGCGCTTGGGGCTCACCCAGGAGGCAGGACGGAAGGAGCTCCCACTGGCTGGGCCATCCCAGAAGCCCGGGGCTCACTTTTCAGAAATGGTGGACAGAACGTGAGGGGCTGACCTGCAGGGACACACAGAACCCTTCCCTTTGGGAACACAGGGACTTGGAGACGTGGGGCCTGCTGGGAAGTGTCCACAGCTGGCCCGGGGAACCGCGCCCTCCTGTGCAGGTGAACGGCCCGGCCTGTGGTCTCCCTGCACGACTCCCCTCCGTGGGATGAGGACGCAGGGCACGCCCATGTTCCCAGCAGGACAGCACTGGGCCTTCCTCCCCTCGTCCCTGGGGGAGACAAGGGCTGTTCCTCATCATGGTCACAAGTCCTGAAGGTCATGGCTCTGGGGATTCCCCAGAGTCTCCTTTTGGGGTTGGGTTCCTCTTCCGGGGCCCTGGGGAAGAGGGGGAGGCAGGGCCCAGAGGCAGCAGCCATGGGGCCCCTTCCCACCAGGGCAGAGGTGAGAGTGGGGGTGTCCAGCAGTGCACCCCCCACCCCCAGGCCTTCATGTGCTGGTCAGGCTGTGCTCGGCCCATGAGGCTGCCCTCAGTGTCCCCTCACCCTGTCGAGCTGCCCCCGCCCAGTGCCCAGAGAGCTCCCAGGACGGCTGAGCCCTGGCATGGCAGGGGGCCCTCAGCTCTCAGAAGGGCTCTCTGGGGCACGAGCCACCCTGGGCACTGACGAGCAGGTCAGCTGTCTGTCTCCTGAGGATTACAGCCTTAGAGGCGCTTAAGGGGGTAGGAGGGGCACCAGGGTCGAATCCTCCTCCAGCAAATGCCAGGACAGTGCTCAAGCGCTCCCGCTGGGGCTGCCTGCCGCTCGCTGGGGTCACCCTGCTGCAGGGCTGGGGGGAACTGGTAACGGCATGGATGTCCCACGACTGGCTTCCCCGAAAGCCTCCCAGGGGCACCGGGGCTGCCATGGGGCGACCTGCACAATTGGCTGAAAAGACCTGCTGCTTCCAGCCAAGGTGACATGCACCCCAGAAAACCCGAGTCCCCGCCCTCTCAGTCTGTCACTCCGCGGAAGGCTCAGCACAGAGCAGCCCTTTCCTTCCCTAAAAGTCTGCCACCGCCTCCGGCCAGCCCCGTACAATCCACCCGGAGCCCCAAAGCCGGAGCCGTGCGGACGCCTTGCGGGGTTCCAAGTGGCCTCTCCCCACCCCACAGGGCGCCAACTTATTCTTGAGGAGCTTTCCCCGGGGTTGCATCCAGGACCCCACACACCTCTCCACACTGCACTTCAAATGAGCGTAAAAGCACCACAGGGCTGACTGCGCCCTCAGCGTCTCCTTGGACAAGTGGGGAAGCACTCTGCTCTCCTGAGGATGAGTGGGGTCTGAGCCCACGGCCACCCCGCGCTCGCAGGGGACCCATCGGCCTTTGTCCTTTGGTCCTGACTCTCACCCCTGCCAGCCTTCCCGCCCGGGGAACGGAATGGCCTCTTTGCTCCGAGCAGGATTGACGGCAGCCCCAAGGGGAGTCCAGCCCCCCACTGCACCCCACCACCGTGGAGCCGAGCTGGCCGGGCTCTGACCGGGACCCGTGTTCAGACCACACGACCTCTCGGGCCACATCTGACCCCGCCAGCTGCCTACAAGCCTTACCAGGGTGTCGATCCCAGAGAAGGTGTGGTTTATGCTGTCCAGGGAGTAGATCAGCTGGTGTACCCCATCATGGGTCTCGCTGTTTCCATAGAAACCAACGCCCACCGCAGCACTGTGGACAGGACCCCGAAGTTAGAGGTGGCACCCAAGAGAAAAATTTTTTAGAGCAGTTTTAAGTTCGTGGCAAAATTGAATGGAACATACAGTGATTTCCCATATACCCCTCTGCCCCCCGCCCACGCCCCCCCAGTATCGATGGACGTCACCGGAGTAGGACATTTGTTACCTGGGTGATCCTACAGGGACACATCACATCACCCGAAGTCCAGAGTTCGCAGGACGGTTCACTGTGGGTGCTGTATGTTCCATGGGTTTGCACAAATGTACCTTGATACGCATCCACTGTTCGGGTACCATTCAGTGGTTTCCCCGCCTAAGAGTCCTCTGTGCTCGGCCCGGTCCTCCATCTGTCCCTCCCTCCCTCTAGCCCCTGGCAAGCACTTATCCCTTTATAGTCTCCATCATTTTGCCTTTTCCAGGGTGTCAGATAGCTGGAAGCACACAGCACGTAGCCTTTTCAGATTCTCACAAATGTGTTTTTAACTCCCCAGCCCCCGCCCCACGCCTTTCTATGACTTGACAACTCATTTCTTTTGCACGCTGAGTAACATTCCATGGTCCGGGTGGACCACACTTTATCCAGTCACCTACTGAAGGACGTCTTTGTTGCTTCCAGGTTTTGACCATTATGGATAAAGCTGGTCAAATATCCAGGGGTTTGGACGTTAGCGGAGGAACTCTTCCCGGGGGGTGGGGAGGGGATGCTGGGTAAAGTTCTGGCGGGTGGGGGTGGGAGGTGGGTGTCTGGGGCCAGCTTGTCCGTGGCCTGGCCACTTAGCTCTTCAGCACCTTTCATTTAGGCAACGGGAAAAGTGTTCTTGTGACAGACGAGGATGGAGGACTGCAGGCCCGGCCCCAGGGACTTCGAGGTCATAGGTCTGATCAGGGCCCAGGGCCCTGCATCTTGGCCAGCTTCCCAGGTGACTGGAACCTCCGGGGGTGGGGGGCTCCCCCTCCATTCTCTACCCCCCACAAGGCGGCCTGTCCAACTGAAAACCTCCCACTCGTAGAAAGTTCCTTCTTCTTCTGAGCCAGCTGAAACCTACCTCCGTAAACCACACACCCACTGGTTCCTGGCTGTTCCCTGGGGCAGCCCAGAACATGCCAGCAATTCTGCGAGACATCTCAACGTGGCTTCGTCACGCCTGCTCTCCAAGTCACACGCGTGTCCTGCACACCTCTGCCTCTGTCTTCGCCATCCTCTGGGTTCAATGCTCTCTAATTGGTCTGTGCCACCCTTAAACATGGCTTCTGAGTTAGGCGCCCAAGCCCAGCTTCCCAGGCACCGTGTGTGTGGGGCTAATACCCAGAGACTCCCCCACTCACCCCACCACTGACCTTGAGGTCTACAGACACCCTGGATTTCTTCGCAGGAACTTCCAGAAGCCCCCTCCCTCCCCACTCCCTCCTATAGTGTTGTCTTGAATTTTTTGTTTGTTTGTTTTAACCAAAAGCAGAACTTTAAATCCATCCCTGTGAAATTTCATCTAGTTGGTTTTAGGCCAACATTCCTGGCTGAACAGATCATCTCAAAGCTTGCCTGTGTCATCTGTCATATTTTATCGGACCCACACCATTGGGGGGCGGGGGAGGGTCATTTGAAGACTCACTGAGCAGCCTTCTGAGTTTTCCTCCAAAACGCTAATCCCGGGGGGCGGTGATGAATGTGCACGTGCACGCGTGCGTGCTTTTCCCTTTTTCTACAAATAGGACGGGACCTAGGATGGGAGTCCATGGGAGACTGTTATGGAAACCTCCTTCCACGTGCCCTTGACCCCTCTACCTCATTCAACGTTCCTCAGGAAGTGACCACAGGCCAGCATCGCCGGGAGAGGCTGCTAACGGGGAGGCTCCGGGGTGCCCCCTGTGCCCACTGCACGGCTGTGGCTTGGGAATGTGCCTTTCCCAGTAGACCCAGCGCGACAAGGAGGCAGGTGCCTGGTTAGCTCATCGACTCCCTGTTGCCTGGCGTCGAACACGTAGAATTGTATAGGAGTCACGCCAAATGCACTCCTCCTGTTTTGATTTTTCCTTACGCGCCAGGTAACGTTCCTTATTAGAACTGACCCTCCACAGCCGTTCTTGCTGTTCCATAGTATTCTTCTGGCATGGGCAGTGGTTTTGGTTTGTTTTTAAACCCAAGTTCACCCACCAGGGCTCCCCAGGTGGCCAGCGCTGCTGGATTTTCTAGCCATCCCGTCTGTGTGTCTCCTGTTCTGCTGCTGGGAGAGCGGAGTCCCTTGTGCCGAGGGACTGCACCCACAGAGGGTGACCGCCCCAACCCCAGCAGGTCTCAGGAGGGACCTGAGGCTTTTGGAAAAACCTCTCTGTAGATGTAAGAACAAGAAAAATGCAACAAGTCCTCACAAGAGGGCCAGCGTGTGTGTGGACAGGGCCCAGGCTCTTGCCTGGGGCTCGAAACCCTCCCTTCATCCAGAACAAGGAAGCCGCTGAGGGAAGTAAAAGCTACTGATCTTCCGAGAAGATGGAATGCCACTCAGCACGTGGCTGTGGGCGGGACTGCGGGGCTGCCAGGCACGTCCCTGCCGGGCGGGAGGGGCCCACAGCTGCGCCAGGCCTGGGGCCCACGAGAAGCACCCCCGCATCACCCCTCGTGGCATCTGATTCCCGTTGCGTGGAAAGATAAGGGACAGCATTCATTCTGGGGACAGGCTTTCCCATCAAGGTCTCCTGAGCTCAGTCAGGAGAGTGTGGCCCCCAAGCTGATGAACCCACCCCTTGGGGTTTGCTGAGGGTGAGGACGGGGCTGTTACAATCACAGGCTCACCACGGGCAGCACATGGCTGGTCAGGCCCACTTTTCCTCCACGGGGTCCACCTCGCTCTCGTGCACACGGAGAACCCCTCCCCGGAGCCAGACGCGCCCAGCCCAGAGCAGGGCGACACTCACCAGCAGACCAGTCCGGCCACCACGGCCATCCAGGTGACACAACAGGAACTGCGCTTCTTGGTCGGCACCGTGCCATCCCGCCTGCAGCAGCACACGGAGCCCAGGTAAGCCGCGAGGAAGACGAGGTTCAGGCCCAGGCAGACGGCGGCCACCAGCCCCAGGAACAGCAGTGACTGAAGAGGGAGAGGCGTGGGGTCAGCACGGGTCCTACAGGGGCTGGGGGCGGGGTGGGGGTAGGTGCCCCGTGCCGGGCCTGCAGCTCGGGCGAGAAGGTAGGAGCTGTCAGCTGATGGTGAGGGCTGTGGGAGATGACAAAGGGACACAGACAGGGGGAGGGACATCCATCCAGGCCTCTGGCAGGACATCTCAGAAGCTGAGTGGGACCCGGGCCAGGGCCAGGAAGGGACAGCCTGGTGTATCTGCATCCTCTGAGCCTTGTCCTAGATGTTAGGGACCATCCAGAGAAATAAGAAGCCAGCCATGTGCCAGAGGAGGGGGAGATGTTACGACATGCACCCACGGAGTCCTTGTCACCACATCCTGAACAAGATAGTGACCCCAAGGTGCCAATGGTCACGGCGAAGCCCAGACTTCTGAGGGAGGCCCCCTGAGGACCTCACAGTCCTGCAAAGTAGGCCCAAGCCCTACTCCCTGCCCTCCAATCTCTTGATCTGGCCAGATGGGCACCAGGTGGCATGGGGTTGGTGACTGCCAGCCAGGGTTGGACCTGGCTATAAGTCAGACTTCTGAGCAGACAGCCCCACCCACCTTCCCATGCGCCCCCTACCCATCTTCCCCCAGACCTAGTAACTCAGAACCGCATCTAGAGACACCCCAGGTAACTTATACCCTCTTCAAGTGTGGGAAACACTGATGAGGGTCAACAGATTTTTCTCAAACTCTCCCTAGCAGCTTAACCTTTTCTTCAATCAGACCGGTACACAGAGCCTGCTCCAACAGAGGAGGGGACGGGAATGCCATGCTTGGCCCTGGCCGCCCCTTTGTAGGCCCCCAAGGCCCCTCTGCTAAATCCCAGGGATCCCCTTACCAATTCAAAAACCACCGTGCAACACGCATATCCCACAACCCAGCAATTCCACTCCTGCATGTTTACCTGGCAGAAAGGGGGGCTCATGCCCCCCCAAAGATACATACACACATGGTCACAGCAGCTCAACACAGCAAAAACGTTAAACAATGGAACAACCTACACGTCCGCTAACAAAAGATCAGATACAGCTGTGCGATAGTCCTGGATGGAATACTATGCAGCCATGAAAAGTAGATTGCCTTTACACACGGCAATATGGATGAATTGCACAGACGTAATGTTGGAGGAAACAGACCAAACATAACAGCGGAGATGGTAAAACACAAAATCACACACACACACATATTAAGGTGCACACTTAAGAGTGTGTAGTTTCTTACAGGCATTCCTAGTGGAAAGAAAAGTAACAGAAACCCAGATAAACCTTTTGTATAGATCAGAGACTGGTTAACACCCAGACCTCCTCCCAGCTACCCTTGACATTTAACTTGCCTCCCAGACAGTCCCTTTCTCTACCTTGTGGGGGTTCAAACAGGAAGACACACTGACTCTACAATGTGTCCCCACTCAGCCAGGGGGAGCCTCCGAGACGTGGCCCAGACGAGGTGGGTGCATTTCAATCTCTCTACATCGTAACCCGTGCCCACCCTCTGGGTCCCTGTGTGGACTCCCCTATTTCATATAGTCTCAGAGTCCACTTAGGCCTCCGGTGAGCCCAGTGCTGTGGGCAGGGTCCGGGGATTCTGCAGCCCAAGTGTCTACAAGCGGGCAGGTTCCCAAAGATGCATCCAGCCCCGGGAGGCTGATCCGGGAAACCCAAATGGGGAGGACTTTGTCAGCCGGTCACCTTGGGGAACTCTCCTGGGTGCTGGGAGGACAGGGTGGGACAGCGGCAGAGGGGGCTGGGAGAGAAGGAAGTGGGAAGGGAAGAGGAACGGAGGAGGGTCCGGGAGGAGGAGGAGGGAAAGAAGCAGAGGCTCAAGTGGCAGAACCATGTCCCACAGCCACCTGGGTGTCCCCTGCCACCTTCTAATAGGCAATTAATTTCCTGCTTCTAATTAATACTGCAAATCCCCATGTGCATGGGGTGGGAGGAGGATGGAGGAGGGAGAACCTCCCGGGGGTTCTGGAAAGGACAGCTGACCATGTCACGTGCCCTGAAGCCACCGCCACCTCCCTGTCCACCTCAAGGCGAACCCAGAGCACCCCCATCAGGGACCCGGCTTCAGCCCCTGTCCTCATCAAAGTGACTGCTTGTTCACTGTGTAATGAGAGGCCCAGAGTAGAAACCCAGCACCCAAGCTGGGGGACGCGGAGGCTGCGGTGGACCCCAAGGGGCTTCAGCAATAGGTGTGGGAGTGGGTAACAGCCTGAGTCCCCCCTCACCCCAAGACCCCAGAAGACAGAGAGCCAGCCTAGGGGTGAAGCCAGGGGGAGGGGAGCTGGAGCCCAAGGGTTGGGAAGGGTTAAGCACCCACCCCCTGGGCCTCCCGGGGCCAGGCGGGGGTGAGGAGTGTGGGGACAGCGTGCTTGTCCGATGACCATGACTCAGTGTTTAGACGGGATGAATGGGGCTTCCGCATCCCAGCCCCGGCTCCTCTCAGATACCACCATGGGCTCCCCACCTGGTCTCTCCTCCTGAGACCTGCTCCCCCCCAAGTCAGGGGGTCCAGGGGGGAGCCTGTAGTCCCAGGTCTAACCCCACCCCCACTCTGTCCCCTCCCCTGGCCTAGGGCGTCTATGAACTGGACCCCCCAAAGTTCACACATGAAAACACATGCCTAAGGATAAAGTGTTAGAAACCTCGGCTCTGCTGCCCCACGCGTGTCCCCAAAGAATGGCTGGCCTGCTGCCGCAGGAGAGGGGACAGGAAGCACACACGCGGCTCCTGCATGTTGACAGTAGCAACAATGCACGTTCGCACAGCATTCGGGAGCTCACGAAGACATTTCGAGTCCAGGAGCTACTCCTCTCTAGTGTCTGGTCTGCCCACAGGGGCTGGGCTTGGGGGCGAGGGGGCGGATGGTGACGGTGGCAACTGAAGGAGAAAACTGAAGTGGCTTGTTCTGGGAGACACACTGGTGTCCTTTCTGCTGTCCCCAACTCTGCCACGTGGACCCCTGGCCAGCTGGGGTCGCCTCCTCCTTCCCAAGCAGCACCTGTAGACATTTACCCTGGGCCAGGTCCCGCCCGGTCGAGGGTTATAGACCCACGAATGGGTCCCCTCTGAATCATCTCCACCTCCACGCCTCACCTGTCAGAGGGGAGGACTCAGGCTGGGCGTTCCAGGTGGCTTCCCCTCGGGACACACAACTGTGACAAAGGAGCAGGCTGAGGCTGGAGGTCCGGGGTGGGGGCAGGTCTCCCTCCTCCCCCCTTGGGCTCACCTGCCCCTGCTGCCCTGGGCGACCTCGCCAGGACCTGAGCAAGGACGCAGGGGTCAAGTGCACGGGCTGGGAGGGGTGGATGGATACTTGGTCAGGGGGCTTCCATGACTCCCCAAGACCCCAGAGAGTGAGTGGGAGCCCTTGCCTCCTCAGGGGAGTTTGGGAAGTGAATGTGCTCCCTTCCCCACTCCTAAGATCCCACTTTGCCTTCTCGATCCCTGCACAGCTTGTCCCCTCCGCTGAGCTCTCCACAGGCCTGTACCTGCCTGTTTCCATCATCACCTGGTCTTCGGTGCGCGCGTGCGCACACACACACGCTTGCTCAGCCTTCCTGGTCAGTGTCTACAGATTTCTTCCCTCTGTTATCCCCTACGGGCTATGTAGTTGGACACGGTGCTGAATGTCAAGTCCACTCCGTGTGATGATTCGTTGTGACTGGGCCGCGCTGCGTGCTATGGAACCCTCTAGGCACTAAGCATGTTACATGCACCATCTCACTTAATACTTGTGGGTGAGGGAAGTGAGGCTCAGAGAGGTACAGACACCTGCCATAGTCACACTGTAAGTGACAAAACTGGGATCCCAACCCAGGCGGCCAGATGGCAGAGCCCCAGCCCCAGCCTGGCACAGAGCACACTTCCAATCAAGTTTGCTGGGCACTGAGATGACTGACAGCAGAAGGTGCCCAACCCATGGGGTCAACCAACCTGCCGCCTGCCTGGCAGGGACCGCCACTCAGGAGAAAGGGGATTTCTAGGGGGGGGACTCGTGGTTAGACAATGGGGGGACTTCCTGGAATAGGAGCTGCCTGAAATGACAGCCAAGGTCAGCCTGCCCATCTTGGCCTTGCCCACGGCGCCTCTCCCACTTGGTGCCTTCCGGAGGCCTAAGCAGGACGAGGAGGGCGGAGGTGAGGGCACGGCTGGGGCTGCCTGCTGCCCAGGAGCAGCGGCTCATGGGGAGGGGATGCCCTCTGGAGTTATCTGATGCCCAGCACAGCATGCCAGCCTCCAAACCCTGGGAGGAGAGGGGCAGGGCTGTGGTGGGTTCCTCTGGCTCACATGCCACCTCTCCATGGGACAAAGGGGGACAGGATAGGCTCAGGCCATGCCAGCCACAGCTGCTGGCTAGACAGGTGCTGTCTCCCGGGGCAATGGGGTGAAGGAGCACCCTTCCTTCCCCAAATCCAGAGGTCTTCTTAACCCAGCCAGGAGGTTAGATTTCCTCCAGTGGAGAAAACAATGGTTAGAGACGCGGGGTCCAGGGTCTGGGGTGCAGGGTTTGAGACCTCCCCTCCCCACCCCACAGCTATCTATAAAGTCATATCTGCCTCTCTGCAAGCATTCATAGGGAGCCAAAGATTCTCTTGAGCTGTCCCCAGGCAGCGGCCTTCTTAGGGACACTGATTTCCAAAGGCAGGGCTCTGGAAGAGGGAGGAGCCAATAGATTAGGAGGCCTCTGAGCCAAACCCTCCCAACGGCCCGCTCCAGGCCCACCTAACAGCAGAGAGGGGTCCTGATTCTCCTTCCTTCTGGAGGGGCAGGCACCATCTGCCTAGGACCTCAGGGTGACAGGGGCACTAGCGGTTATTATTAGACTCCTGGTCAAGGGTGCAGAGCACACACTACCAGATCAGGATACCCTGGCCCTGCCAAGGAAGGACCTGGCAGGGACCAGGCGACCAGCTGACTCCCAGCTCAGCCTCTGGCTCTGCCCTGACCCGCCTCCACCGGTCCCATACCGGGAGGTGGCGCCCGAGAACCCGACACCGCACGCGTGCAGAGGCGCCGGAGTCAAAGTCCCGAGATGGGCGCAAAGCTCTGAACAAATGAGCCCTTCCCGGGCTGCCCGGGCTGAATCTTTGACCCAGCAGAGAACTGACTCAGCTGGGCCACTGGGGCTGGGCTAGAGCTGAGGAGGCTGGGAGATGCGGTAGCTTCGCCTGGGGTAGGGGCGGGGAGGTCTGGGGAGTCACCCCTCCACCCATGGGGGGTGCAGAAACCACAGAGGGCGGGCCCAGCAGAGATGCAAAAAGCAGGGAAGTGGCCGGCCAAGGAGCCACGACCCCAGAAGTCCAGGGTCTGGAAGGCGTGGGGGTGCGGGTGGAAGGGTGACGCTGGTGTGAGATGATGGGGCTGACCCGGGCCACCTTCCTCCCAAACATCCACGCGTGGCTGCGGGTTCTCAGCGTACCAGAGGGAAGTGATGTCTCGCCGCCTCCCCCAGCCCTGCAGCCTTCCAAGAGGCACCCAGGAAGGGTGTTGGCAGCGACTCCCACCCGCAGGCAGGGGCTGGGAGGACGGCTCCTGCGGGGCCCAGCTCGGGGGACTAGTCTTGTGCCCAAACTTCTCCCAGGCCGCCCCACCCCGGAAAGCGAGCGCTCGTCCTGAAACCGCAGAGGGAGGAGAACGCGGGGCGCCCCTCGGTCCCAGCGCCGGGGTCACCCGGGTCTCCACCCGTCGGCGCTCAGCCCCACCCCCCGCAAGCAGCCTCCGCGCGCCCCTGCTCTTCCCACCGCCGGCTCAACTCCCACCGTTCCCGTTCTCCCCGTCCATGAGGCCCCCCGACGGGAGGGCCGTGGGCCAAGGGTCCCGGGAGGACGAGGAGGGAGGGGAGTGGCGGGCTGGGGAGGGGGAGCAGGGCGGAGCGTGCTCACCTCCTGGTAGCTCTCATCGCGGGGGTTGAAGGTGCTGTCCACCGGCTGCAGGCGCAGGTTGAGGTGCGGGACGCTGTGCAGCCACTGCACCCACCAGGGCCCGATGTACTGTACGCGCGCGGCCGGCATGGCTCGGCCCGAGGGAGCCCGCCCGCTGCGGGAGCTGCCGCCGCCGCCGCCGCCTGGCTCGGGAAGCCCGCGGACTCCAAGCCCCGCCCCCGGCCCGCTCCGGGCTTAGCCCCGCCCCCCGCTCCGGGCTTAGCCCCGCCCCCTGCCCCGCCCCGCCCCGCTCCGGGCTTAGTCCCGCCTCCGGCCCCGCCCCCGGCCCGCTCCAGGCTTAGCCCCGCCCCCGGCCCGCTCCGGGCTTAGCCCCGCCCTCGGCCCGCTCCGGGTTTAGCCCCGGCCCGCTCCGGGTTTAGCCCCGCCCCCCCGCCCGCTCCGGGCTTGGCCCCGCCCCCGTCCCCGCCCCGCCCCGTCCCGGGCGCCTGCCCCGCTGGGCACGCCCACTGACTACAAACACGCTGCGCTCTAGGACCCAACGCCCTGTTGTGGTCTGGGCTCTGTCCTGGCCCCGCCGGTGAAAGCGGGGGAGGGCGTGGAAGCTCCCAGAACGCTGCTAAGTCTGTTTCCTAATAGCCGTCTCTAAGTCCCCGGGCTTCTCATTAATGACTTACTATCCAGTCAAGGATCGAAAGTGTAGTGAGTGCAGCTGGCAGGCCTGGAACAAGAGAGGCCAGGCTGCCCATTTCTAGGGCTGAGGGAGGGTAGTCAAGAGACGTTCAGTAGTTGTCGCCAGGGGAGCACCGGGGACCGAGGAAAGCAGCGTGATTCTAAGCGGGACAGGGTGGGCCTGCTGGGGGAAGGGCCCTGTGAGCCATCAGAGGAGGCGTCAGGGCCCCTGGGCGCGGGGCAGGGACGCAGGAGCTGGCAGCAGTGTACACTGTGTGTGCCAGGCACGGTTCCATCAGGGATCAAGAGCAGACGAAACTTGCATGGAGGACAGGGCACTTCAGTGGGCGATGACAACAGTCCACTCACAGGGCCGCAACCCAAGCGACGTTAGGGGTGCTTTGGAGAAAAGCAAACGCAGAGCAGGCTCAGTGGACAGGGCAGCAGCAGATGGGACAAAGCCTCTTGGACACTTTCCCGAGTCCTATAAATGCCTACAGAGGCCTCTGCAGCCGCCGTTCTGCAGCTGCAAACAGCGTGGTGTGACCCGAAAACCAGGGGAGGGGCGTGCTGTGAGCAGAGGGGCAGGCAGGGACAGGGGAGGCCAGACAGGTTGACAACAGCAGAAAGCCGCCTGGGGTTGGGGAGGTGGGGGTGGAGGAGTGACTGGGGCAGGCCTGGGTTGGAGATCGCAGCTTGGGGTGATGGAAATACCCTCTTACCCTCTTGATTGTGTGGTGGTTACACAGTTGTAAATGTCTGCTAAGATGTATAGAAGTGTACACCAAAGAGGGCGAGTTTCACTGTGAATCACACAATAAGCCTTACTTTAAAATAAATACTTTTTTAAAGAAAAAAGAGGCTGCAAGGTAGGCAAGAACATGGCCCCATAGGCCCTGCTAAGGGTTTCGGTCTTTGAAGCGGCCACTGCTGGTTGCAGAAGAAAATGAACTTGAAGTCCATTTGTGGGGCCCCAGGGGGCAATGATAACAGGCATGTCCAAGCAGCCTATGCTGTCCCTGGCCTCCCCCCCCATGTGAACACCACAGTAAAGTGACAGCTGCTGGTCCTGCCACAAAGCCTCTCAAAGGATAAGGAGTTGTGAGGACTTGGCATTTCTCCAGGAAGATGAGAGTCTCGGGTGAACTGTCAGTGCCTTAGACAGGAAGGGGCCCCGAGAGGGAGGGGGTGGGGGCAGGGGGAAGGCCTGCACACACACTGGAAGGTGTCCCCTGCAGACGCTGGCCACCTGGGTGCAGCGGGGGACTACCCAAACCTGCTTGGCGGGTCTGCTCCCAGCCAGCCTGCCAGCATTCTAGCCACTTCCCCAGAGGCCTGCTGACCCAGACGGTTGAGCCAGGGAAGCAGAAGCTGAACAGAGCAGACCCCCCACCCCCACCCCCCAAGGGCCTTGTTAGGGAGCTGATGTGAGAACAGCACTCCCTGCTTTTCCAAACCAGCCACTGGAGCCCACAGCTGGCCACTCACCTGGCACGGCAGGAGGCAGCTTCACCCACACTGTCAAGCTGGCCTCAGCAAGGCCACCGGAGGCCTTAACGCCAGGCCTGTGCCTGAAGCCAGCTTTAGCAGAATCTCAGCCACCATGGCCAATTTCTAAAAAGTGTCCCAAATGACTCTCAAGGCACAAGCCAGGGCTGAGAGTCTCAGCCTGAAAGGAAGCCTTCTGTAGATGCAAGGGCAGGTCTCCTAGGAGCTGGGACAGAGGCCCAAGCCGCTAGCCCTCCCTCCTCCTGGGAATAGAACTCTGAAGAATCGGGAAGACTCAAGGTGACCCATCTGTGTCTGTCAACAGTTCAAGTCCCCCGTGGACTCCTCCCAGGGTGAAACAAAACCCACCTCTCATGACCAAATTAAAAAACTACCTTCATTCTTAAAATTCTTATAGAAAAACAACAAAACTAAACTCATCTGCTTGTATTTCATCGTAAACCATGTCCAGGCCGTCCTAGTTGGCTGCTCATTTGTTGGAGTATGTCGCCACCTTGTGGTCCATCCCAACATGACCCCATCTCCATTTCCTCAATTTGCTTAGTGCTAAATCCTTTAAAAATTAGCTCATTTAACCCTTCCAATAAGCACATAAGTATGAATAGGGTTATTTGCCATAACCCTATGGAAACTGAGGTGACCCCCACTCAGCCACATAAAGGGGCTTGGGCCTGGAACAAGGGCCCACGCAGCCTGGGCCAGGTTTTTGCCACACGTGAGGATCCTTGTTTCAGGCTCAATGAGCTCATTTTTTCTCTGCTTAAAACGTGTGCATCATATGACACTTGGCCAATCCTACTGCTACCTGGACAAGGCTGTGCCCGTTTGGAAGGAGAGGTGACCTGCCCTGCCCTGCCACGCCACCGGCTGGGAGGCCAACGTGGGCCATGGACCTTGACCTCTGAGTGATCACTGTCGCTCTGTGCTGGACTTTTTTCCTTGGTGACTCCCACATAGATGCAGCGGGCAGTTTCAAGTCCTCCGGAGGCTGGTAACTGGTGCACACAGGTGAGGCTGTTCCCCATGATCACGCAGGTTAGGAAGTGGTAGAAGCAGGACTCAATCCTGGAGTCAGGCCTGGCCGGCACCCCAACTGCCACTCATGCTGGGATTCCAGCCTTTCGGGTTGAGTAGAGACCCCATTGCCTTGAGACCCTGGCCCCTCCCTTTAAATGTCAACTGGATTGAAAGGTTTTTGTCTGTGTGAGAAGGGAAGGCCGAGTAGTCTCCAGCTGTACATTTAGCTGTGACATAGTTTCACTCCACACAGGTGGATACAGGGCTGCATAAGGTAGGAACTAGGAAGTTCTGAGGGAACCTTTGCTGCTAAGCTATAATGGTTACCAGCTGCACTGTTCAGCATACAGGGTTGCACAGGAATTGAACCCTGACCTCATGGTTGCAGGTGAACTGCTGAGCTATCCTGGTATCCCCAAAATGTCAATTGGACTTTAGGGCTTCCCGTTCTGGGGCCTCCTTTCCTGTTTCAGGATGCTCCCCCTTCCTGGGAAGGCTTGGCTTACTTTATTTACATCTGCTCCTGTTCTCAGCTTTAGATTCCTTCTGGAGCCCCACTTCTGAATTGACCTTCACCTGCAGCCTCATCCCGGTCCTTGCTGCTCCAGAATTCCCTTATCATTAGTACTTTGGACACACATGCGTCTCTGCATTAAGGAGCAATGCAACGAGTGGATATGAAAGGCTCGCTACATCCCAAGGGCAGCCTGGGAGGAAGCTGTTGCCAAGGTAGCTAATCAACTCCTCCTTTTAACGATCATTTTCATTATCAGGGAGCTCATTTTACCTAAGTGACTTTTAATATCCCGGGCACATACTGACTGGCTTACTTCCACAAATATCTGGCTCTTCTAACTGCCTATTTCATGTTTTCAAATTTAAGCTAAGACAGGATGGCTTTATTTGTCCACAGCCCAAGATCAGAGGGGAAAGGAGGTTGCAGGCAGGACCCTCTACCCTGTGCCCACCCACAGCCACCAAGCAACACCTCCCTCCCTTTCGCCCTCAAAGACAAGGCACTTCAAGAATTTTTAAGATTTTAATAGAGTTCTGATCAGCGTGTCTGGTTCATTTCAGCTCCTTCACTGCCAAACCTAGAGAAAGAGACATCAAAGTGTGTCACCCAGAAGATACATTCCCTTCTGAGCTACTGACGCTTGTCTGGATTTTGTACTTATGCTGAAGAGGGCTCACTAAGCTCAGAAATTAGCCCACCAGGGAGGTTTTGCTTAACATACGAAGTTAGTGTCAAACAAACAAGCCCTCTCTCAGCCTCTATACGACGTCCCAATTCTCACAACGCCCTGTGGCAGTTGTGAAGAGGTGTCCTTTGGGCCCCAGTAGTGGTCCCCAGCTCCCAGTCCTCCCACCACCAGAAAGGGCTCTGGGGACAACTTAAGAAACAAGATGGTGACACAGGCACCTTGCACCTTCCTGGCCATGCCCCAGATGTCTGGCTCACTCACCTGGGGGCAGGGACTGCTTCAGTTTCTCTGCCTTCTCTTTGTCTGTGATGACCAAGGTGTATAGGTATCTGCTGCATCGAACCTTAAACTTCACATTATCCTTATTTTTCTTGATCTTGACAGCTGCCAAAGAGACCAGAATCGGTCATTCAGTTGCATCACAGAAAAGGTGTCACACAGCCCAGCTGCTTTATACTTATGTAAAACTATTACAAAAAGTCTCACATTTTAATAAAGTTTATAAATTCGTGTTGGGCCGCATTCACAGCTGTCCTGGGCCACATGTGGCCCGGGGGTTAGTCCAGCCTGCTCTAAACAGAAAACAAGATTCCCTCTATGATTTCAGTATTTAAAGTGTCAGGGGGAAGCCGGGATGGCTCAGTGGGTTAAGTGCTCACTTTGCAGCGCCGGGAACTGAGGATCGAGCCCCGGCCCTTGCGGACCCATATGCTGAACTGGGAGCTCCCCCAGTTCAATTCTCTCTGTCTCTGTATCTCTCTCTCTCTCTCTCTCTGTCAAAAACAATAAAAATAAAATAAATAAATAAATGGTAAAGTGTCAGGAGGGGTAAGCTGGGATGGCTCAGTGAGTTAAGCGCTCACTTTGCAGCTCTGGGAACTGAGGATCGAGTCCCAGCCCTGGCTTGTGTGGACCCATATGTTGAACTGGGGAGTGTCCCCAGTTCGGTTCTCACAGGGGTGAAGTCCCCGGTTCAGTTCCTGTCCTGTGCAGTGCTGCTCCCACCTGTGGAATGAAACCATGTGGAAAAACTGATGATGTGCAATGGTGGAGACTGTTCTGGGCCCTCCCCCTTCTCTCTCTCTCTCGAAAAACAATAAAAGTAAATCTTAAAAAAGTGTCAGGAATCTATAGTCCCTAAATCAACCCTCAGTAGCCTGGGGCTTAATCTCTTCTGTTTCCAGGCACTTATATTTAAACCACAGGTACAGGGTACAGCAGACCTGAGTCCAGGGTGGTTGCTAGGGGCTGCAGAGAATGTTTGATGGGTAGTGTTTCAGTTTTGCAAGATCAAGAGCTCTGGAGATGCAATGTGGATGCACTTACTACTAACGAACAGCACGCTTAAAGACAGTTAGTTGCATGCTATGTATATTTCAGAATTAAAAATAAAAATATTAACACTTACTGAGCACCCCCTTATGTCCAGGGGACCATGACCCTCACAGGACACACCATCTAAAATCAGGCTCTCCCCCCAAATGCCAATGAGCCGGATGGATTGTGACATTCCTTCAGTGCACGAGCGTCTCCAATGGGTCACCTGGGGCGGTCCCTGCACCCATTCCATGAGACAGACGCTGTCACTACCCTTTCGCCAGGAGCAAAGAGCAGCATCTTGTTTGACTTGACAGCTACCCACTGATAGAACTGTGACCTGAACCAGGCAGCGGACCCCAAATTCCCTGGTCTGAACTAAAACTGACATACAGGTCTCTTCACGGCATGACAGCAGGCCAACACAAGCACACTGTCACTCAGGGATTCGGGGACACGCTGCTCCAAACCCAAAGCACAAGGACACACACAAAAGAACTCAGGACGCGTTTCTCACGGCTCCCCCGACGGCCAGGCGCGTGCTGGGCCGGCGTCCCCCTCGGTCACCCGGGGGAAGCCGCTCCTGGAGCGGGGCCGCCTGGGCGAGCACACTCTCCTGGCACCTCCGCGCGACAACTTACACTTGGCATCCTTTCGCCTGGCCGTGAGCAGGAAGTCCTTGATCTCCTCAATTTTGCGAGGCTGCAAGACCGAAGGCGCGGGGAATGAATGGCAGAGACAGGCGTTTTCTGCCCAGGGTCACGCGCCCCCCGCGAGCCCCGCGCGTGCCCAGGCGGGGGGCCGTACTCACCATGGCTGCAAAGCGCGGAAGGCACCTGCGGCGGGGGTGGGGGTGCGGAGGGGACAAACGTTAGCGCCGACGGGGCGCGGGAACCAGGGGCGACCACGGCTTCCCGTCCCCCCGCCCCCCACGCATGAACTATCAGCCCCATCGCACGCTGTCCTCCTGCACCGCACCCTCGACCCAGGCTGAGGGTCCTCAAATTGCACCCGTGCGTGGATTGCCTCGGATTCCAGCCCCTAGTCCCCCGCAAACAGCCCGAGAGGCACTTACCACCAGTTCCAGGATGCGAAGACGAAAAAAAGAACGAGACTTCCGTTTCCGGGCACTTAAGCCCGCCCCCCACAGGAAACTGGGTACGGTGTCCGCAAAGGGTCAAGCTTTATATAGGCGTTTGCCCTTTTCAGTGAAGCACTTCCGCCGCCTTCCGGCGTAGATTAGTATTACCGTTCAGCTCCACGAATGTCAGGGTCATGGTCAGCCTGCGTCCTCCGCTCCCCTTCTCCCCCCCACCCCCAACCCCCTTGGCTTTGCTAGGTTTTATTTCGGATCTAGTGTGACGACTTAAGACGTATACCTACTACGTTCATTAGACCTGTGCCTTGGGCATCTACGCAGAGATTTTTCTCATTTCAATAAAGGAAGCTTCCGCAGGTACATTTTGGAACCTCTGTCTAGGGGGGCCTCACATTTCCTTCTGCTCTCCTTTGTCATGAGCAGGAGCCTCTATTCCATTTAAGGAGGCTTTTCCACATGCCGACTCCAATTCTATAAGAATTAGTGCGCAGCAAAAGTAAGTAAATATTCCCAGGAGCTGCCCTGGGCTGTCTGTCACCCCCAGGGCCTCTGTGACCCTCAGACGCACTTGTGACAGGCGGCTGTGGTGGCTGCCCCGGTCCTGGCCCCTGGGAGAAAGAAGGCTTGTCGAGGCTGGAAGAGGAGAAGCCGGGTCTTGAACCCACGCTGCAAGGATCCCCCCAAACCCACGCTCCTGACTGCTGTCCCAGGCTGTGCACCTGAAGCGAGCTGGCTGCTCTGGGGGGGCCCGCTTCCTGGGCCCCCTCGGTTCCTCCCCGCCCCCACCGCACACCTGATGTGATTTTCTCCGCACACATTTGCTCTCAGCTCTTATCTAATGTCTCTTCTTCAGGCTGGCTCCGGGAAACCTGTGGTTATCGATTTTATTTTTATCCTCCGCTTTTATTTTATTTTTAACCTCTCTGCCAATGTCTACATTATATTATATTTGTTTCCCCGAATTTAATAACTGCTCAACAGCATGTAATTGCCTTGTGCGCGTTATTACACCCGAAGAGAGAGTACTTTAGCATGAACTTGACTGTGAACTCGCTCTCCTCCCGCCCGAGCCCCGGCTGGGCATCGTTAGGGGTGCTGCGGATACAGGGACGAATACACCAACAGGGGAGGTCACACACTCCTCTAATAGTGCCAGAGACCCTTTTTAAAAAAGCCAAACTATGCGTCTGTAACTACAGATTCGTCTAGTCTGTAGTGGGCAAGCTCATTGGTAAGAGCGTCATGTTAGATGGTCTGAAGGTCAGGGTCCACTCTGAGAATCTTGCCCGGACAAGGACATTCCCAGACCCCTTAGCCTGGCTTGGCCAGCCCTCCTCTATCTCAGACTGATGCCTTTGTGGTCTTTTCTACTCCACTGGTCCCCCATAGGGGAGCTGGCCTCTTTCTTAATGCCCTGGGCAACCCCGGACTCCAGTGCCACCCCATTTGATGCAAGGCCTGCTCCCCCTCCAGACCTCCGCTTCCACCTTTCACAGGCAGGACCCCTCACCTCTGACTCCTGTCCCTTGTCACTCACGCAGCCGTTACACACACCTCTGGGTAGATTGTGCAGCAGCGTTCAACTTTTCATACATTTGTACCAACTTTTCTTTGAAGGCAAGAATGGGGTTCCACGTTCTCTTGATAATTCTTGAAATGTAGTATGATATATACGAGGGGGACCCCAAAAAACCCGGAATGATCTTCTGGAAGGCAGGCCCCCTGTAGTACTGGCTTCTCCCGCTAGGTGAGTGTTCTAGGAACCCACCTGCGTCTGTGCACCAGCAGGCGGGGTGTGAGAAGCCACATTCGGCTTCAGCGAGTGGAGACTCTTTCAATGCCTTTGCCCGTTTCATGATGGGCGATTTACAGGCGGCATGACAGCGCACCTGTGCCCCACCCCCCTATTCGTCTGATTTTGCCTCAAGCGACTTTCTTTTGTTTCCCGGGATGAAAAAAAAGTCCTCAAATGGAAACATTTTTCCGATGTGGAGAGGTGAAACAGAAGACGACAGAAGCACTGAAAGGTGTCAAAGTCGACGAGCTCAAAAACTGTTCTGAGCCGTGGAAAAGCGTGGGCACGGTACCTGAGATCGCTCACCGAGGCTGGATAGAGGGATGAAGGGATGGAGGGAGGAAGGGAAGGAGAAATGGAGGGCTCAAGTTGGACAAAGCCGTGCCAGGCACATAGTAGGTCTGCACTCTATTTGTCGAGCGGATGCCTGGTACCTCTCCCCACTGCAGGACCCACGGGGCAGGGGACAGGGGGCAGGGGGCAGGGGACAGGGACAGGGGACAGGGGACAGTGGGAGGGGCTGCAGCTCCCTTTTGGCAGCAATCCCAGAGAGACAGCTGCTCACCCTCTTGTATCGCATAATATGAGAACAGAGCTGTGTGCTAACACAACACAAAGGCAAATTTGTTCAAGGACCAAAGGTTTTCTCCAACTCCCCGAGGGGGACAAACAGCAAAATAAAAGGCAGCTACTGAAAGGTGAAGCCAGGAGCCTGGAGGGAACAACCCCCAAGTGTCAGGGGAAGCCGAGTCCCAGAGGGTTTCCACCAGGGGGGCGGCAGGGCGGTCAGATCCCTGGAGACGAACGGAGGGCAGGTCTAGAGCCGTGGGAAGCATCCAGACCTCTCCCTTCCTTCCCACCAACCAGCTCAGGGCGGCCCCTGGCTGGGTCCACAGCGGGCGGGGCATGCGGCCCCTGCTCGCCCCACTGGCACTGCCCTGGCCACCCCAAGGCAACTGGTGTAGAGTTCTTGGCAGCTTTCAGGGCACCAGGACTGGTCGGATATCCAGCGCCTGAATGCACAGGGGCCAAGGGGGTAGGATCCATGCCATGACCTGAGGGGCCCCAAAGACCTCCCCAGACTCCCCGCTCTCTCAATTCATCCCATGCATTCAGTTACTGCTCAATGAGAGCCGGGAAGCAGGGGTGGAGGTTGCCTCTGCACCCCTCCCTGCATGCTTTGTGGGTCGGCCTGGGCACCCTCCCCTGGTCCACTGCAGCCAGTCTCGCCTCCTTCATTTACTGCCCTCTAAAGCAAGGTGTGTGGGGTTATCCTACCTCTTCTTCTTCACAGACCTGCGGTGAAGCCTACGTGGGATAATGGAAGAAGCCCCCATCAGTGCCCCCCGGACTTCCTCCAGGGGGCCTGGAAATACCCACCCTGCCAACCGGCCCTGGGTGTGGCATCCCACAATGACCACACGGGGGCGCCACAGCCATGAGGGAACGGCGAGAAGCCAGCTGCCTGCGGCCTTAAATCCTAAAATCTCAGGCGTAGAGTATTTATTCGCCCCAGACGTAATATTTGTGTAGCATTTCTTACCTGACGGGGTGCTTTCATATCTGCCATCTCATTTAATCTCCAAGAGGCCCCCCAGAGGCCCATGCATTTGGCTGCCGGCAGGGCTGGCCTTCAATCACCCGGGAAGGGAGCTGTTTATTAAACCCTGAAGGCCTGCAGAGCAGGGGAGACTCTGGACTCCCTCTCGTTGAAGTGGGCGATCTGGGGACCGGATGGGGAGGAGGGGAGAAGGCAGGGTGTGGGTATGGGGGCTGGCACCTTTGGGGTGTACCCAAGAAGGGTGAGAGTAAAGGAAGTCAGGGTACCCCCCTCCCCCAGCCCCCACAGAGTCCCGGAGAACCCCAGGTGCCCCCGAGGGGGGCACACAGCTGCCCAGACAGCTCACTGACTGATTAAATGGATTCTCCCCATTTTTCGAGAGCTCCTGCTGTCCGCCAGGCCCTGTACTAGGTGACATCCCTGTCACACACCTGTGTGTTGCCCGTCTGCATGCCCGGCCCTGGGCAGGTGCTGAAGACACAGGGATAGGGTCCTGTCCGTGTCCCTCTCAAGGACGTCCCAGACTCACAGAGGTGGCGGCAACAAGGCAGGGCCACCTGTGCAGCAAGTGCTTCTCACTGTGGGGACAGGTGGGGGTGGTGGGGGACGGATCCGGCCTGAGAACGGGGTGGTCTCAGGGAGATCCTCCCAGAGAAAGTAACGGTGGTGCTGAGTCCCAAGGGGCAAAACCCACCTCACACTCTCAGAGCAGCCTGCCTGCTCGTGCTGACCCCCCCCACCCCAGCAGAGATGCTGGGGATAGAGAAGCAAGCCGACTGGGCAGCGTCAACCCAGGGGGTCTGCCTGGAGGAGGCACGGGAAGAAAACTGTTCCTGGAGACAGCCAGTCTTGGGCTGGAATCCTGTGTCTGGCTGGGAGTCCTTGAACGCATCCTCTGGCATCTCAGAGCGGGAGGTGCAGGCAGAGGGGACCCCCGGGAGAGCCCGCCTGGTGTTCCACAGCCCCGGGGGCACAGTCAGTTTTGGCTGAGGACGCCTCCTCAGACCCCCTGCTTCCCTTCACGAACTGCTGCTGGGGTGTCCAACCTGCAACGGAGTGGACGGTGTCCCCCCGCCGTGAGGACCAGCACACAGGGGCCGCCAGACGAGACTCCAGCCCGTGGGAGGGGCGGGCACCCCGCCTCTCCATCCGTGTGTGCCAGGGTGAGGGGACATTAGCGTGAGGAAGGAAGCGGGCACGGTCCCCGCACGTACGGGGCCGGGGCCAGCCCGTGGCCTGTGTGCAGCTTGCATTATGCAGCGGCGGAGGGGAAATCGATAGAGCTGTCAGCAGCTTAATGCATCTCGTGCTGCCGACAGCCTCATCTTAGGACGCTCTGGACGGTGCTTCCGGTGGAAACGCGGGGGAGGGGGCGGGAGACCCACACCCCCACCGGCGGGAGCAAAGCAGGGCACCAGCTGGGGGCCTGGGAAAATTAAAGGCCATACATTGCGAGGCTCAGGGAGCACCCGGGGGGTGTGACAGGGGACCCTGAGGGGCAGGGCTCTTGTATTAATGGCGTTAGTGCTGGACTGGAGTGCGGGTGCAGGGGGAGCGGCTATGTGGGTGCAAGGACACGCTTTGCTCCCTCCGGTGAAGCTCTGGCTCTTCAGGCCCCGGATGCACTGTTCACGCCCACAGAGAACTCTCCCAGCCTGGGCTCAGCCGGCTCGCTTCTGTCTCATCATCATCCCAGGCCCCCCACCCTTCCTGACCCCCCCAAACTCAGGTCACGCGTCAGGTGGGGGCAGACGCAGTCTGGCGGGCACGCGTCCTGCGCGAAGGCGAGCCTGCCCCCCAGGTGAGCCCACCTGCACTCATGGCCACGCACCCCCCGTGTGCTCATCGCCCAGGACAAGTTCTGCCGGTGACATTGGTGACGGTGCCTCCGAGGGCAGTGACCGGAGTGCTGCAATGGCTTCCGAGGTGAGGCGATTCGAGGGGACGCTCGTGGCTGTGACACGGCTGGATGCAGGGTCTCTGTGGGCGCCGGCGTGGGAGCACCGCGCACATGCGTGCGTGGACCGGCCTTTGAGCACTTGCGCGCTACGGGAGGACCGGGATGCAGCCTCCTGCCTGGCTGAGTCCCGGGGAGGGGGGTCCCCACAGGAGGGGTCTGGCTGCTCCCCGCAGCCTGATCCTGCGAGTGAAGGCCCCACTTCCCCTCTCCCCTGGCGAGGTGACATGGGCCGGTCCCTTCCTCTGTCTTAGATGTGGCCTGTGGCCTCTGGAGTCAGCCATAGAGGTGCAGGGAGAGGAAGCAAAAGAAGGTGGGGTGGAGCCGGAAGGGCAGGCTGGGCGCTGTCCTGGCCACACCCCTGCTCCCGGCCACTACCTTGGCACCCTCCTGTCCCTAAGTCCCTTCCGTCCCAGCCCTCGCCTGGCAGGCCGATCTGCGATTAATGGAGCACGACAGTTGCAGCTGGCCTGTTAATTCCATCAGGGGAAGTCTTCAGCCCGCACCTCCCGGGAGGGCGGGGAAGGTGGCTGCAGAGGCGGGCACCGTGGCCCTCCGTTTGCATTTCACTCTGAGAGCAGGGGCCTGGGTGGGAGTGGCCGAGCAGCGCTGAGTGTGTCTGACCGGGGTCACCTCACACCTGGAGAGTAAGGCCACTGGGAGAGCAGCGAGTGACCCAAGCTACCGCCGTGCGGACTGTCCCATGAACATCATCTCCCGCTATCCTCACAACAACCCTACGTTACCGATGAGGCCCCTGAAGCACAGAGAGGTTAACCTAGTTGCCTAAGGCCACACAGCTAGTAACGAGGAAAAGGATGTCTCATTACTTGGGCAGTGTTTCCTCATTGAATTTCTCCAAGCCTTTTGCCTCCCGCTCCCGGGACCGCCTGGGTCATGGGTGGCAGGGAGCAGGACCCACCCTGTGAGGTGATCCATTTAATCTACAAATACTTGTGAAGCACCTCCTTGGAGCTGGGACTGGGGTCCAGAGACGCATAAGCACGTTTTCTGAGTTCATGGAGCTTGCCCTCAGCCTGGGATACGAGTCAGCCCTGCCCACCACCCCTCCAGAGCCAGCTCCACGCTCTTGCTGAAGAGGCAGTGGCCGTGTGACGGCCCTGCCCCCATGACCTGTGACACCCCACGGCCTCAGGTGACTGGACTAACCTGGGGCCATCCTGGGTTTGGAGCCGGAACACAGGGACTCTGGTTGGTGGCTCACCGGTCTGGGATTTCATGCATCCCTCAGACCCTCAGAGCTGTAGAGGGAACAGCACATTCAAAGACGGGGACATACACAAGTGAGTGACATGCTCAGGGACCTGCAGACTCAGGTGTGGTGGCTAATGTTAAAAATCTGGCTTTCTGGCAAAAAAAGAAATCTGAATTTGTAGCATTTGCTGATTCCTGTGGTGCACATATGCCCACCTTGGCCAAGTTGAAGCTGCCGAGGGGATGTCAGCTTTTGCCCATGGAGCAAGCAGCACTCACAAGCTGGTATCAGCCAGTTCCAGCAGGACATGCCAGGTCATCTGCCGTCATCTACATGCAGGGGACATGTGGGGAGGGTGGAGAGGGGGCTGGACGGGTGGACCGAGTCATGGCCAGGAAGGATTTGGAACGTCCCATTTGGAGTCTGAGCTTCGGTATGAAGCGGCAGAAGCCCAGGCCCTGATTGGGTGACATTGGGGGCTGCAAGTCAGTAAGCAGCTGCACGCTGTTTGCTGTCCACTGTGGCCTGGCTCCCCCCCCCACGTGGGTCCCCCTGCACGTGTCCAGGGGCTCTGTCCGAGCCCGGTGAAGAGTGCACCGAATGGGAGGCGCATTCTGTTCTAATGAAAACGGAGGAGAGGAGTCCCTACTCGCCCCGCCGGCTGCATCCTCTTAATGAGCCATCCAGATCTCATTTGCTAATGAGGACTTTAATGGTCACGGGCTGACAGGCGAGATGGAGGGGGGCGATGGGAAGGTCGTCAGGAGAATGAAGTGTAGAGCTAAATGCCAGGCCATTGCCATCCCACCTGCCCACCCAGGGTGGGCGAGAGGTGGGAAGGAAGCAGGACGTCCGAGCTCCCCACCAGGGGGGCCCCTGGCTGGGCCTGGGGGTCAGCACCATGGACAGGGGGCAGCCTCGCCACCTTTCCCTAGCTCTGGATGGCCTTTCTGTGACTTTTGCTTCCTGCTAGAAGTTACTTTTCCAAGACTCTCATGGGACGTCACCTCCCCTTGGGAACCTTGCGTGCAGCCCAGAGGGGTTAGGGCCAGCGATGTCTGCATAGCACCTTTGCACAGTCTCCTCACAGGTATGTCAGCGGGTTCATGTGCTACATTTTCTTGGCTACTTTTCCCTACTGGTTTGTAAGCAACTTGAGGGTCTGTGCTAGCCTCTCATGTCCCGAATGCTGACCACATGCAAGGCACAGGGGTAGGATTTATAGAGAAATGAATGAATAAGGGAACAGGCCAGTGAATAACTGAGTAGATAGAGCAGTGAGAGAAAGAATCCATGAATAAACGATGAAATAAAAATGAACATCGAATCATGGCCAGGCTATTGAAAGACTTTCGATAGAATAGAAATATCCTATCACTTAGACTGCATACACAAGACAGACAAGGAAGGTAGAACAAAGATGTCCAGAGACCCCACATCCCCTCCCCCATTCTTCCATCATATAGGTTATCCAGAGTAAGAACTACACATGCCAGCATCCCTTGCAGCTATCGGCAGCCATGTGACTAACTTATAGCCAATGAGGTGCAAGGAGAAATAATGTAAAGGGAAGGGGCATACCTTTCTCCTGCCCTTCTCCTTCCTGTTGGCTGAACTGTGGGGGTGATGGCTGGAGCTGGAGCAGCCACCTTAGACTTGGAAGCCAGCCAACTTGGAGCCACATGCCAGAAGCAGAGCGAGTCTCTTGAGGACCTTGCAGAAGAAAGCTTCTAGACCAGCCCTGGGCTGCTAATACCCAGATTGCAATGGGGGAAAGAAATGAACCTCTAATTTTTCTTCCTGTTGTTTGTAGGTCTCAGTGCTCAGGGGAACCTAATCCTAAGTAATATATGCAAGAGAGACTCAAACATACGCGTGAAGGGCAAGTCAGGACAATGCAAGCCGTGGAAGCTAGCGTTGAGCGGGGTTGCCTGAGGCTAACCCAGGGTGACATCTAAGAGGTCTTGAAGGAGGGAGGAGGCACATGAGGGGCAGTAAGGTGAGCTGACTGCTAGGAGGGCACTGGGCTTCTCTCCTCATGAAGCCCAGAGGGCTTCTTTCATCTCACCCTGCCCCCAGCATCCTGGGAAGAAGGAAGGTAGCTGGTCGAGGCTGTGGGGCAGGCCAGGTGGAAATCCTCGCTTCTGAGAAGACCAGAAGACCAGGAAGCCTGGCCTGGAGGAAGGAGCACTGGACAGGGAGTCGGGTTGTCTCAGACAGTTGGTGGTCTTCTACTGCTCCTCTCTCAGGTGGGGAAGCACTTGGCCAGTCCCGGTGGCTGCTGGCTTGTCTTTTGTGGCAGGCCGTCAGGCTGGGGTTGGGGAGGCCTGTGGCTGTGAGCATGGCTCAGGAAGAGAAAACACCTGGTTCTGTGGATTTGGGGAGGAGATCTTGGAGCGTGAGCTCTGCTGGGGGGTGTGGTAGGCAGAGTTCCAAAATGTCCTCTAATGTCCCACACCCTTGCACAATTCCCTTGAGTGTAGGTGGGGCCTGTAATTGGCTCTGAACCCGTAGAATATGGCAAAGATGAAGGGATTTTGCAGATGTCATTAAGGTCCCTAAACAGTTAACTTTAAGCTCATCAAAAGATCTTGGTGGGCCAGACCTAAGCAGGGGAGCTCTTTAAAAGAGGGCCCGGAAATCAGAGATTCTTTCCTGTGGGTCTTGAAGAAGCGAGCTGCCAGGATTCTACAGCTGCAAGGAGAGGAATTCTGCCGAGAGCCACACGTGCTTGAAGGAGGAGCCTGACACTGAGGGGACCCCGGTCCCCGCCCGCCCCTGGGGTGCTGCCAGCTGAGAC
Organism: Craseonycteris thonglongyai; assembly: GCA_004027555.1. Classification (NCBI taxonomy): domain Eukaryota; kingdom Metazoa; phylum Chordata; class Mammalia; order Chiroptera; family Craseonycteridae; genus Craseonycteris; species Craseonycteris thonglongyai. The sequence continues at coordinate 28,694 of PVKE010012738.1, forward strand.
CTCGAGCTGAGACCCTAGATCTCCTGTGACCAGACTCCCGGCCCACGGGAGCTGTAAGATGATGCGTGTGCGCTGTTCTAAGCCGCTGCGTTTGTGGTGGGTGGTTACAGAGCAATGCACAGTCCATGCAGACGGGCGGGGGCGCCTGCCTTTCTCAGGCTGCGGGATGGCACTGGCATCGCTGAGTGGCCATGTGACAAGGAGAGAGGAGATGAAAATCCGAGATGGAGCGATTCAAAAACTGTAATCTCGGCAAACAGCAGCGCTGGGACTTGTGATCCATCCCCTCGGTAGATGTGTGTCCGGTCTCCTAGTTACAGGAGGACTTTTCCAATTTGGGCTGAATTGCCTACTCCCCTTCCCGCATCGGGCCCTTCCTTGATTTCTTTAAACTCACAATGACGCCCGGTAGATTGGAGGTTGTGGTGGAGCCCACATACACCATGCTAATCGTTTTAATAGAAATCCCACCCCGGCCCTTGGCCTGGGGCTGACCCTCCGTGTGTTCCTGGGTTTCCTCATCCTGCCCTTGGCCTGGGGCTGACCCCCTGCCAATGCCTAAGTTCCCTTTTGTGCTGGAAGATGCTGACCAGTGCTGAGACCTCCTGAGCTAAACTTGGTCCTTCTGCCTCCAGGCACAATTTAGGCCCCTCTTGGCCAAGTTGCCCCCTGGGAGCAAACCCGAAGCCCTTATTCACTGCACTTACTGGTCACCTGGCTCTTCTCATCAGCTAGGTTCCCCAGGATGGGGGTGAGGGTGGTGGTGGTGGATGGATCTGTCCCCCTCCCCCAGGGACATTGGGCAGTGACTGGAGACATTTTGGAGGTGTTCCAGCTTGGGAGGAGAGCTTCTACTGCCATCTAGTGGGTGGAGGCCAGGGATGCTGCTAACCCCCCAACAGGGCACAGAACGGCCCCTCACCACAGTGATCGGGCCCCCAGTGTCAGCGGCGTGGAGCCTGAGAGACCCTGCGCCCACCGGAGTCCTGCTTGAGCTCATTCCTTCTTGTAGAACAGAAAGAAGATCAGAGGTGAGAGATTGGAAACCAGACACACACATGCACACGCATGCGCACACACGTGTGTGCCTTCTGCCTTCTCTCCTGTTCATCCGACATTTGGTTCAGCTGTCACCTCCCTTGGTGTCGTGTCCATGCCGCGGGCTGAGTGACACATCCCTCCGGAGTCCAAATGCGTGTGGCTCCTCTAGCCTTTCTCATCCCTGATAATTCAATCCAGTTGTTCAGGCAAAACATGATGACAAAGGTCCGGACCATGGTCACCTTTGGGAAGGGTGGTGACAGGAAAGGAGAAGAGGGGCTTCTGGGAGCCTGGGGGGCTGTTCTGTTTCTTGCCCTGGGAGCTGAGGGTCACAGTACCGTCCACTCTGTGAAAACATCCCGCGCTGTACGCTTTTGATCAGTGCATGGTGTGCATTTATTTCATGATTCAGTAAAAAGTAGACTTAAAAGCGGCCTGGCTTGCGTTTGGTCTGGCCCTGCCCTTGACTGTAACCTCACCCAGGTAGCATCTGGGTCTTCTTTATCTCTGTCCTCTGCATCATCCATGCAGAATTCTCTGACCCCTCTGGACCATAGCTCTGTCTCCCTCTCTCTGTGTCAAAACAATAAAAGAAATAAAAAAACCATTTCAGAAGTGTTGATCTAGCACAGGTTAAGCATGTTGAGGCCCGATGTGGAAATCGCCCCAGTCAAGGGCAAACTGAGGCCTGGGGGTGGGGGTGGGGGGCTGAGGAGCAGCTACATGGGGGAAGTTTCTAGAAGAAAGAGCTTTGGGGCAGGATCTGGAACAGAAGGGAAGGAGGCCGTGGAGGGAGGCAGAGGCTGGGGGTGGGGAGGGCACCCCATCATCTGACTTTCATTTGGGGACCTCCAAGGCATCGCTCACTCCAGTGCAGATCATAAACATTACAATTGATGTTTCAATTAGTTATAATTTACAGAGCGATTACATTTAATTTCTCTTTTATTATATTTTAATGGCTTCAAATTCCTCGATGAGATTCAGCCCCATAACTCTGCAGCCCAGGCTGGGGGTGGGGGCGTGGGGGGTCAGGTTCTTATGGGGGCAGGTGGGCGGGTGATTTCTCGCGGGGAGCCGGCCAGCTGTGGATGTCCGGGGTGGGGAGTGGGGCCGTGGGGCGGGGGTGGCTGGGAGGAAAAGCCGCAGGGCAGGGCCCGGGGGTGGGAGTGGGAGGAGGCCCGGGGCCCTCGCTCCGGGGTGGGGGTGTCTGTTGGAATTATCCTGCTCACAGAGAAGCAGCATCGGCATCTTCTTAACTAAGGATCCGGGGGAATGAGGTGGCGACGTGGGCAGAGGCCAGGTCGGGACCTGGCTGTGGAGGGGTCCATGAGCTGTGCCCCTTCCTCAGGTGGCAGGACCCAGAGACTGCTGGGGGCTCGGTGGCCCACGGAAGTGAGAAGCTGGGGGGCGCGCAGGGTGTGCTTCGCGCCAGGTTTGTGGGTGCACAGTCAGCACATGGGAACCCCCTGTGCAGACGATGCACCCGGTCAGCAAGCCCTCAGGGCAGGTCTTTCGGAAGCTCATTGCTCTTTGGAAGCGGGTCCGTGCAGGGATGCCTGCCTTCGTCCTGCACTGGGGTGACGGCGCAGCGGGTGTTGCCGGGGAGCTTGGCCGCAGAGGGGGGCTCATGGACGTGTGAAGCTTTGTCCTGGAGGGGCGGCCGCCACACGTGGGCCCCAGCCCCCTGCTCTGTGACCCCTGGTTTGGGGGGGGTGAGTGGTGGCCAGTCTTTTGCCATGGTCACGAGAGGTGGCCTTGCTCGTTCGGGGTGACTGTACACTCTGCTGCTGGCTTTGAAGGGGCCTCCCAGGGTTTCCCGGGAAGGTCCCCATGTCACTTGGAAGGCAGCCTGGACTGTGAGCAAGGAGAGGGTGCAGCTCTGTGGGGTGCTCCCTCCTCTTAGCTCCCCAGGGTGCAGGCAGGAGGCAGCACGTCCAAGTCCCAGGCACGGGGGACCCGGAGCAGATCAGAGGCCCTGAACCGGCTGCTTCTGGGGGCTCCTGGTGTCCTGAGCCTGGGTCCCCACCGCTCCCATCTCTGCCTCCGCCCCACACGGCCTGCCCTGTGTGTCTGTGTCCTTTTCTGTCTCAGGATCGAGGGCTGACCTACCCGAGCGTGAGCTCATCTCAGTCCTGACCTTCACTCCGCCTGCAAAGACCGTACTTCCGGACACGGTTATCGTCTGAGGTGCTGGCTGGACATGACGCTTCTGGGGGGTGCTGTTAGCTCACTGCACCTCTGTGACCCACCCCCTCTCCCTGACAGCTCACCCTCCTTCCTTTGGGCAACTGTGCCTGGCAGGCTGTGGGCATGGATCCGAGGGACAAGGGATCTGGGTGGCCCAGTCACCTGGGGAAGGAACAGAGAGCCCTCCGGGGCCCCGAGCGAGGATGGCACTTGCCTGAGGGGGGCCTGCCCCCATGGATTCACGGAGCACTAACTCGGCACCTCCTGCGTGGCAGGTCCTGGGCATGCTGCACGCATGCTGCGCTGTATGGCGGCGGTGAAGCTGCTCTGCATCTGTGTAAAGCAGGTCAGTGAGGGGGTAGATGGCGGGGGGAACGGGCTCAGGGAGCTGTCAGGTGGCAGGGTGGGGGGACATCCCTCCTGCAGGGGGGGCAGCTTCCTGTGTCTGGTGCCCAGCAGGTGTCTGGGAAGTGTTTGTTGAATAAATGAGTTCAGACTATTTTATGGTTCATCTGCATATGTCTGCCAGTGACTCACGCTGTGTACATCCTCTCGTTCCTTGGCACACCTGCCCCCAAGCCCACATGGGTGCGCGTGCACATGCACGCACGCACATGCACGTGTGCGCACTCAGAACCGGACCCCTGGGAGTGTGGAAGTAGCATCTGTGGTCCACATGATGGAGTGGCTGCTGGATGAGGGAGGGGCAGAAGGCTGCCCCCCTGAATCGGGCTGTCTGTGGCCGTGGGGGTGGGGCCTGTACTCAGCTCCTGTGATTCACTTGGGGGATTATCCCTGGTGTGTGTTACCCAAGGGCTCTGTCCTTTCCCCGTCCGGGGTGCTCCCGGGCCATCGTGAGCCAGAATCAGGCTCCCTCCACCATTTCAACCGGGGTTCCGGACTCCCAGGCTGTCTTGGGGTTTGGAGGGTCTTTCAGGGGGAGAGAAAGGGAACTTGCAGAGGGAAGCATGGCAGGGGTGGTGGGGTGGAGTCTCCCTCTTTCTAGAGACTTCTATAGTCCTTCCGCTTGGAAGGTCTGTGCTGCAGGTCTCGCACGGAACCACTAGATGTCGGTGTTTCTTAATGGACGGGAAGAGGGGTCTGGAGAAGGGGTGGTGGAGAGGGCAGTTCTGAACCATTTTAGGGGGATCAGAGTTTCCAGGTCATGCCCATTCCAGAGATGGGAACGACAAGATCAGGGAGCACGGCTGAGACCTGGGGACGGATGCCCCTGGATATAACGCAGTGACTCAGCTGAAGGACCTTAGGCTTCTGACTCCCGGTTCCCTGGTTCAGCCTCCTTTTCCAGAATCTGCTTCACCTGTGATTCCCAATTAATTATTCAAATGCAGCCTAGATGCCACTTCTTCCAGGAAGTCGCCCACGACCCACGGACGGAAGGAGGCTTTCCTTCTAGGCGATGCCGTAGCATCAGCTGCTTTACAGCAGGACCGTCTATCACAGACCCACGAGAGATTCATGAGAAGTAGCGCAGGCTCCGAGTTTTAAAAAATTCCAATTATATCGGAGGCTTCTAATAAAAAAATGACAGTTGTCTGCCTGTATCAGTCAAGGGCTGGTCAGGAAAATAGGAACGGCGTCCGTTAATTGCACAGAGGGAATGTAATAGAGAGAGTGGGAGAGACGGGCCTTGGAAGACTAAAGGGCAACAAGAGATGGGTGAAACCATCAGTTCTGGGGCTGGCAGAACAAAGCGGGGGTTCTGTGACCCTGGGGGGTCTCCGGGAAGCCTGCTCTTAACCTACAAAGCCAGGAGCCTGGATTCTCCCAGCCTGGCTGGGAAGGAGAAGATGCTGGTCTGGGGGAGACAAAGAGCAAAAGAGAGATGAGCCCCCGTCTTTCTATTCTTTCTGGAAGCCTGCTCAAATCTCTCGTGTCCCATGAGAGTGACTGACTCTCCCTCTTGGCTTTAAACTAGTTTGCGTGAGATTCTCTTACTTGTGACCAAGAGTGCTAACGACCTTCGTATTATGGGCTCGTGTTTCCCAAGGAGGAGGCTGAGTTTCCTAGAGGTTGAGCAACTTGTGTGGCCATTCGGTGGGTGGGGTGGACCTCGGAGAGAGGCCAGGCGTGCTGGCCGCAATCTGCCCCCACCGGGCTCATCTCTGAAGCCCTGGCTCACCCCTGCGAGAGCAACTTCTCCTTCTTCTGACCCCGGCATCTCGATTCGCAATGCAGTCCCCGTCCTACGCTTCTCTGATAACGCTCACAACGGCCCCCATTTCAAACATTGCCCTGTCACCCCTGCAACTGCCGTTGGGTTTCTCAGCCCTCGGTCCTGAGCAGGCTTAGAAAATACGGTCACATCACTCCACTGCCGTGCAGTATTGTGTCACTCGTCACTGTCTTGTTGACGGAGGGCGAAGGTTGGGGCGGCGGTGAGAGGGGTGAGGTTGGCGGGGAAGCACTGGAGAAGAGGGAGGGGCGGCCACAGCAGGCAGAGAAGCTGTGAGCCCTGGAAATAAGCCAGGCTCCAAAAGACCAAGGGGAAAAGCAAACAAGGGGCCAGGTGGCCCGGTGACACTCAGCCTGACCTCTGGGGAAGTTGGGCTGTTGGAGGAGGGCTGGGGAAGGCTGGCCCCAGCGTTTGCAAACCCGGCTCCCTCGGTCACATGGCACAGGAAGAAGGCTGGAGGTAGGAGGGTAGAAAGGTGCTAAATAAAGCCCAGTCTCATTGTCTCGGGCCTTCTGATTACCAGGCACTTAGGCTGCCGTTACACCGTCAGCGGTGATGAGCTGTAATTGCAGGCGTTTTCGGTGGTTATTTTGTTCCCCTGGAAAATAAAGTGATCCCTGTAATTTCCACCCAAGGTGTGCTCCCGTCTACTGTCCCGAGGGAGCGGGGGAGCAGCCGCCATCACCCCACCGCCATGGGGGTGAAGGTGGGCAGAGGCTCTGCGTCCTGCTCTAGATCCTGCTGCCAACCTGCTGGACGGTTCTGGACCTCAGTTTGCCCGTCTGGGAAATGGAGGCTGGGCTGGGAACTTGGCAAGGTCAGGTGGGTGGGGATCGAATCCCAGAGGAGCAAGAGGGGACCTTGAAGGAGCAGCTCTCAGGAGTTGAGGCCTGAGCGAGCCAGGTGGGCAACACAGGAGGCCTGAGAATCAGCACTGGGCAGGGGCCACCCCTACCCACTAAACACAGCCAGAAAGAGGCCACATTGTCACCCCCACCCTTGCAGCTCTGGGCTAAGCTTCCAACCCTGGCTCCTCACTTTCGTTCTGCCCCCTCCCCCCTTTTGCTAGAGACTTCTCTTGGCTCTAGGAATTGCCATCTGAAGTTTGGAGCCCCCACACCGCCTGGTTCCAGGGCCCAGTGGTTGGGGGCGAGAGGAGACCCCCGTGACCTCACTGCTGAGGGGACTCCGTGCACCCCAAGTTGTAGTTTTGACTGTGACCTCGGCCTGGACCCTTGGCCCTGACCTTGTCCGTGACGCTGGCGTGGGGGTGGCTCCCCAAGTTCCCTGTGGGCTGGGCTGTGGCCGGAGGAGCCCCGCACAGTGTTGTCTCAGTGGGAAGATGTGCTCTAAGCTTCCCAGCTCCAAACAGCAGGTTTCTTAAAGCACCTGTGGAGTCCCGCCTCTTCCCAGGCAGGAGGCGGACGACAGTCCCTGCCCCGAGCTGGCCTCTGGGCTCAAACAGACGGCCGGGCAGAGGTGCGTGAGGACGTCTGCACGGCTTGCCTTCTCCCAGCCACCCCTGCTGTTGGGTGCTTGGGCCCAGGCCCCCCACGAGGTCCCCCACTTCTACTTTGCACCTGCAAGGCCCGCTGAGCACGAGTTTCCTGGGGCGTCTAACATGGGGCAGCCACATAAAACGTTTCTCAAATGTACCTCCCGCTCTGTCTCTCTACCTGGGCCTGGAATGGGGAGCCCAGCGCCCCACCTGGGTAGAAGGGACGAGTCATTCCTCAAAGGGCTGCGGGAAGACCTTGTCTACGGGCGGCAGCCTGGCGCCGGACCTGCATCCGCTCCCGGCCTCCGATGGGGTGGCCTGGGGTCGCTTCCCGGGGCTCCCGCTGCTTTCACGAGGTGGTCCCAGAAGCAGGCTGCTCCCCACGCAACATGGACGTGGCAGCTCTGTGCTTGTTTGGTCGTTGATCATGGGGGGCTGGGAAGCGAGGGGCAACGCTGGGCCAACGCTCCCGCCCCTGGCCCACCAGGGCGGCGTCACGGGTGAAGGTGTCATTTACGGTGGGAGGTCCTGGAGCAAGAGTCCTGCTGCTCGCCGTGGTGGTCACAGCAGCAGGCCCTGCAGGGGCCTTTTTCGATCCATATCTCATCTTCCCCGTTTTTTAATTCCTGCTCCCTGGGGTCACCTCCCGCATAACCTCCCCTTCCCCCAGCCCCACACGTCTTCATCTCAGCCTCTGCTTTTGGGAGAACTCAGGCTAAGACCCCTACATTTCAGAGGATCCCCAAGGGGAACACGGAAATAAGGATCTGGGGTCCCAGGTCGGGTCTCAGTCCTGGGTGGGAGGCTTCCTGTGGGGCGAGGAGGAGATGGGTAACCTGACTCTTCCATTTTGGGTTAGGGGGGGACAGAGGGGATATGACAGTGACCTGGGCTCAGTGGGGTCCGAGAGAGGCCCGTGGCCTGGTCACCTGACGCTGGACAGGAGGAAGGGGACACTCAGGCTTGGACGTGCAGGCAAACCTGTAAAGTCCTGTTCGTGTGCTGGGGGCACCGGCGTTTCAAATCAATTCCCCAGCTCCAGCACGAATCCCATCCCAGCCTGAGAGCCGAGAGAACGGGCCAGGGGGTGTGGGTGCTGGGGGTGGCGGCTGACAACAATGGCTTCATTAGGGAGCCTTAATGAAAAGGAGATCTTCCAAGGCTAATGCTAATTGCAACCCACAAGTGCAAAGAAGTCTGGGATAATGAGAAACCTGAAGGAGCAGAAGAGGGGCTCCAGCAGCCGGATGCGGATGCGGGGAGCCGGGCTGGGCCGGCGCCCTCAAGGTCACCCTAGACATGCAGGCTCCCGGAGAGGGCCTCTGGGTGTGTGGGCGCCCACAATCGCCCTCTGAGGAGAGCAGAATGTGGAATCTGGGCCAATCACTGGGTTTGCCTCCGGTTTTCCATCCCTATTTAGGAAGGGCTTTGCACTGTGGGGGGATATGGTTTAGGTTGGGGTTACTCTGTGACTGGGTGGGAACTTCCCAGGAGGTAAGGGAACAGCATACAGAATGGGACTAAATGGGGTGGGACAATAGCCCACCTCTTTTCTTAGGGGCCCAATGTATGCACTCATTCAAGATGCGTTTAATGAGCAACTACTATCAGCAACAGTTCTAGCTGTTGGGAAATATTATCAACGAACAAAACAATTCTGGCTCTCACTGGGCTTACATTCCAGTGGGGAGCTGCAGGTAGATAGTATTGCTCATAATGCCTTAGTGAGTGGTATGTGGGAAGCCCAACAGTGCTCCTGGGAAAAAGAAAGAGCAGGAACCAAGAGCAATGGGATAATTGGGCAGAGGTTGCACATGACCGTATTTTTCTGTGTATAAGACGCCCCCCCCTTTTCTAATCCAACATTAAGAAACCCTCTCAACTGGTTACTCCCGTGTACCAGACCACCCGCAATATTTGGTCTAACAGTTTTAGAGAAAAGTATCGTCTTATGCACTGAAAAATACAGTAAATAAGGTGTTCAAGGGAGGACTCCCCGGGAAGGTGAGATAGGAAGCAAAGATTTGAAGGTGGTGGCTTCTGGCAGGCCCATCCTTTGTGACAGGACAAATGATACCTCATGTGCCCCACCCTTCAGACCCCTGGGAAAGGAACTCAGGTTCAGATCCTGCCCCCTG
>PVKE010012739.1:0-37747 GCA_004027555.1 Craseonycteris thonglongyai
AGCCCCGGGGACCGAGGATCGAATCCTGGCCCCGGCCCGTGTGGACCCGTATGCTGAACTGGGGTGAGCTTCTCCTTCTCTCTGTCTCTGTCTCTGTATCTGTCTGTCAAAAACAATAAAAATAAATCTAAAAAAAAAAAATTCCTTTTAGTGGAGTGTTTTTTCTAGATGTTGAAAGAATTCAGATAGGAAAATTTTTTGTTTGTCATAAAGTGTCATACACATTTTATAAGACACAAAGATTCTTGTATTCCTTGTTATGAAACATCTGATGACACATGCTACACTTTTATAGTGTATTAAATATACAAAAATATATGGTGCCATATCATAGATATTTTTGTCTCAACTGTAAAAGTGAAAAAAAAATCAACTATACTCTCAAAGGGAACCACATAAAACTAAAAATTGGGCTTCCTTTCCCTGAAGACGTGTTTATGAGGAGACGGATCACCCAACATGTTAAGGAGACCTCCAAGCACATCTATTGCACATCACTTGGTAACACTTCTATCTGCAGGCAAAGCCACATTGATTATCCCAGACATTTTTAGTGTGCACGTTGGTATAGACCATCAATATCAAATCTGAAACATTCATGGCCACATACGTAGCAAAGTGCCAATGAATGTTGTAGAATACGGACTGCTGTGGGTCTTACATTCGGTAACCAGATATTAATTCAAGGCCTAAGGCGCTGTGCCTATAGGCATAACGTGGTTACGTCTATGCAGCCCATTGATAAATATTATTACACAACTACCTGTGGCTCGTTCCACAGACATAGAGGTTTGAATATCATTTTCAATCCATTAAAAAAAAATCAGTATTTCAGGAATTTAAATGAAGGTTAGTTGTGATAGTATTTTTATGTTAAAAACACTTCTCAATAGAAGGTGAGCAAAGACTAGGAGCAGATAGTTCCCCGAACAGGAATTACAAGTAACCGTAAACATGTGAAAGAACACTTCCGACTTTGCGCAGAGAAATTAAGACAATTGCCAGGAGGTGACACTCTGACCTGTACGATTTGCAAAGACACGAAAGACTAATGGCAGATTTTTCCTTCAACAAGTATTTACTGCCTGTCCTTGTCAGTCACCATCTCCCAGGGTGTGAGGTTAAGGAGGAAACAAAAAACAAACAAGCAAAGGAATTCCTGCCTCCGGGGAGCTTATACTCTGAGGGTGACCAGAGAGACATTCAGGGTGGCAGTAAACTTGGGTAACAGCTTCTACACAGACCAATTGGACAACATCTATCAAAATTACAAAGGCATACACTTTCTGACCAAGGAGTCCTGCTTCTAACACTTTTCCTACACGTATAAAGCAGTGCAAAGTGGCATTCATAAAATTAGCCATCGCAGCTTTCTTCCTAACAGCCTGAGATGGGACACCATAGAGACGCGCCCTCAGTGAGGGTACACTGTGAGATAGAAAATAGCAGATCCACTTCTGAAAAGCTCTCAAATGGGGAGGCCAGGGTGGCTCAGCGGGTTAAGCGCTCACTTTGCAGCTCCGGGGACCGGGGATCGAATCCCAGTCCCGGCCCGTGTGGATCCATATGCTGAACTGGGGAGTGCCCCCGGTTCGGTTCTCACCGGGGTGAGACCCTGGCCCAGTTCCTGCCCCGTGCAGCCCCACTCCCACCTGTGGAATGAAACTATGTGGAAAAACCAATGATGTGCAACTATGGAGACTGTTCTGGGCTCTCCCCCTTCTCTCTCTGTTTCTGTCTCTCTCTGTCTCTGTCAAAAACAATAAAACTAAATCTTAAAAAAAAAAAAAAAGAATATGGCTGTCATTCATTCAAAGACCTGAGTCTGAAGAATGGCCAGGGACGTGAAAGGTTCTGTGGGTTCTCGCTGCTGGGCTGCTGGGCAGAGCTCTGGGCTGGGCCTGGGAGCCGAGTACGGACCCTGGACGGTCCCACTGCAGGCAAAGCCGTGTGCCCCACGGCTCTCAGAAGGCACCTACCTAACTTGATTCTTCTCACTTTGAACTCGTTGGCGAACTTTTCCAGGTCTCGAATCTCTGGAGAGTCCATGTCGATCGGCTCTTCCACCAACTTGCTTTTCCGCCTGAGTTCCTGCTTGAAGTCGGCGGCCGTAGGGTCATCAGCCAGGACGGGCTGGTGCACGGGTGAGAATCCGTGGCTCAGGGTGTGGTCAGGAAACTTATAAAGACAAGGGGCCAAGCTCCCTGTAAAGAAGCAAAGCAAGACAAGGGGAGGGCCCTTGGCCATGACCCACGTGTCTACGCCAGCGAGGTCTTTGCCGGCCCCGGCTCGTTATTCTGCCACCTCGATCCCCACAGGTGGACAGACAGCCTTCTGAACAACTCAGTCGAGTGGTGACACCAGCAGACTCTCCATGAACCAGGACCCAGGTACCCGCCACCATCTCAAGTCATGGGCAACCTGGCACCACTGGCTTGAGAGTCACCGCTGCTTGTGTTCTGGTTAACGGAGAACCTTCTTACAGTAACTGGGCATCTACCAACCCCCGTGAGTCTTGACTGTTTTTGTTTTCCACTTTCCCCCCCAAGCAGCAAAAACAAAGGCCGAGGCAAAGAAGCCGGGAGTTGCAAATAATCAAAATAGATATAAGCAACTGCTCTCAGGAGTGTAAGTTTCCCATTCATTTCTTTTCTCTTAAACTATGAAAATCTAAGGTTCAACAGCATGTGTACATTGGTCACTATTTTCTTAACTAATTGAATAAATGACCTGTGATGTTGGTTGTCGTCAACGCACGTGTTTAAGTGCGAGGCTGGGATGTTCCCTTAGGATCAGAACATTGATTTTATATATGATTTAGAATATGGTGACCAGACGTCCCGCTTTTGGCGGGACAGTCCCGATTTTTAACAATTTGTCCCGCGTCCTGCGGCGTTTTAAAAAAGTCCTGATTTTTGGAAAGAATGCACGACAAGCTAGGGAACTGCGAGAGATAGACCCAATTTTTAATCAAGAACCCCCTCCCCCGGTCAATGGTGTCCCGCTTTACCAATGTTAAAATCTGATCGCCTTAATTTAGAAGCCTGACCTTGTTTGTTTGTTTTTCAGTAAATGTGAAACTTTGCAGGGAAAGGCTCGTGTCTTTTATGAACTTCACCAAAGCAAGTAGTAAGAGAATGAGAACGTGAACTAGATACGTGAACGTGAATAGCTGTGAACACACAGCCAATGATGAAGCAAATGGTGAAGCAAGATTTCTTGAAAAGTATACAGTATAATGAAATGATGCTTAATTACTATCGAAGAAAACTCAGTGCAATTCTAGATATGATAGCTATTCGCCCATAAATGCGGCAGCATTGTGTTGAATGAGTGGGTGAAATGAAAAAGTTCCTAAAAAGTCTGAATCGCTTCCAGATTTTATTCTTCATTCGTAGAGAAGCGTCTATCTTGGTTGGAGAGTATGGGTGAGAGGATAAGCCAAATCCCCACACATTTTATTTCTGTTTTATTCACCAAAATCGTATGTTTTCATTGGCAGAGATTTCACTTCAGTTTACATTAAATGACACATGTATAACCAAGACATTTTGATATAAGAAAAATATTCGGTAATTAATCATATTTCTGACAACTACGTAGAGATAAATATTTAAACTAAAAATAAATTACAGACCACGTATCTGCAATAATCATTCATGGAAACACGGGGGAAAAAAATCCGCCAAGAGTTTACGCTACCTCTCATTTCTTCGTCCGTTCATAAATCAAAGACGTGAACAGTAATGTGTTTTGCCAGCGTATATAGATCTCACATTAATATATCCACATGGAATGAGCACAGACTAGTGTAAGAAGATTGTTGGCTTATATTATTTATATGAGAATATGTGATTATGGAGTGTAACTGTGGCTGATAGGCTATGGTGTTTGTCTGAGGCAAAGTAAACATACAATGAGAAACGAATCAAAAAGCCATGAAGTAAACTTCGCTGCTTCACAGATATGAGTAATATTCTAACGAGCCCCTTCCTGTCTAGAAATATCATGCTCCGTTTACAAGCCCAGATTATCCAGTTTTACCTTCTCAACAAATCAGCTAATCGTCCGCTTAGTGCTTTGGTGGTTGGTACATTGACCAGATCGCGTAAAATTTCCAAACAAATGATTATATCAATGTTTAATTGGTTACATAGCTCATTATTGAAATACTTATTACTATTGGGGTATATGTTTAGCCTTCTATTGGTTTTAGATTTTTGCTAGTTGACGTAAAAGAACAACTAAATAGATATAAAAAGAAAACATTTATTTTAGCATCTACTGAATATTTGTCTCAAGACTCTTGATTATGATTTTGAGTTGGTTCATATTTATGTTCACACACACATAGAGATTTCACTTCTTTCATGATTCAAAAATATAAATGTCACTTAATACATTTAATGATCAAATACTGTAAGAAATGGTACAAGCAGAGAAAAACAGGTTGCTGCTTGATTTTGCCCATTTAACTTATTTCGTGCATTTCAGATAACCCGTCCAGCCTCTCAGCTTATTATTCTTTTACATAAGTAATTGGTGCCATAATGTGAGACGCCGTAAGGTCTGAATTTGTTAGCAATCTTGATCGTTATTTTGAAGGTTTCTTGCTGATCACGGTCACACGCTGCTACAGATCTTATAGGTAACATCCACGCTGTGTTCACTTCCCATTTGTCATTTTGCTATCCTTACATAAACAAGCAAGGCAGAAAGGATGTTTTCTTGGGGGGAGAGGGTATTTTTTTACCCACAATTTAAAATATAGGAAACTTTAGCAATAAGACTTTAAATCATTTTTCTTGGCTACCACAATGAATTAACTGTACAGTTGAAACTAGAACTGAAGTCTGCTAAACAGCTCAATCAACCACATCAAATTCATCATCTGCTTCAGTGACGCTGGGATAGCTCAGCCGACTGAGCACCTGCAACCTTGAGGTCCGGGAATCGAATCCCGGCCCCAAAACCGAACTGCCGGGCATGGCAACCACCAGATGGCGGCCGAAGGTTCTCACCTCCCGTGTGGGAGGCCCCCAGTTCGGTTCCCGCCCCGCGTGGCCCCACATCCACCTGTGTGGAATGAAACCATGTCACAACTGATGACGTACAACTATGGAGACTGCTCTGGGTCCTCCCCCTTCTCTCTCTCTCTGTCTCCCACCTTCTTTCAAACAATAAAAAAATAAATCTTAAGAAAAGAAAATGACCTAGTTCATGTTTCCGGCAGTGTGCATGCGTGTAAATCCAATGACTCTGCTCTACGCGAGCTTGTCCAACCTGCAGCCCAGGAAGGCTTTGAATGGGGCCCGAGGCAACTTCATAAACTTCCTTACAACCTGATGAGATCTTCTGGCGATTTAATTTTGTTATTTTTAGCTCGTCAGCTATCGTTCGTGTATGTCAGGTGTGTTGCAGGACAGGCCTTCTTGCAATGTGGTCCACGTAAGCCACAAGGTTGGACACTCCTGTTAAAGGCTTCTAGAGTTTAAACACATTTGTCTATGTGAAACAAGTGCTTTCCCACAAACTATTATAATTATTTTAAAATATTAGAAGTGTGCCCTCTCCGTTGATGGAAAATTTTACAGGTAGTCTACAGGTCATCAATACTTCAGGGGTCTCCAAACTACGGCCTGCGGGCCGATGCCCTCTCATCCTGCCCGTGGAGACCTTTTTATCTGAATAAAATAATATTAAATAAATAATTGAAAACAACATCTATGTTTTGATTCTTTTTTATTTGGACCTCGAGTGTGTAGTCGGCCCCCAAACTGCTGTTTGATAGTTAATGTGGCCTGCGGGCTGAGAAATTTGGAGACCCCTGCTCTAGGGCATGGACGTTTAGAAAATAAATGGTCTCATCAGTCCATGACAGGAACACAGGAAACCATGTGCAAAGTTCTGACATCCGGAGCCCAAAGGAAAACATGATGTGTGAATCGTTTTGATGTACTCGTAAGCGTAAGTGTCCGCAGTTACTCACAGGGACATGCTTTTTCTGGAACTAACCTTAAACAAAAATGCATGACCACAGTCAAAGCACAGCCCAACACATGACAGCTTCTGTCATCTGACCTTGTACCGGGAGCTACGCGGGGAGCAAGGGGGACGGTGTGGAAGGCAAGATGCTTTTAAAAATTTATAATTATTGTTTTTGACAGAGAGACAGAGATACAGAGACAGAGACAGAGAGAAGGAGGAGGGCCCAGAACAGTCTCTGTAGTTGCACATCATTGGTTTTTCCACATAGTTTCATTCCACAGGTGAGAGTGGGGCTGCACAGGGCAGGAACTGGGCCAGGGTCTCACCCTGGTGAGAACCAAACTGGGGGCACTCCCCAGTTCAGCATATGGGTCCACACGGGCCGGGGCTGGGATTTGATCCTCGGTCCCCAGTGCTGCAAAGTGAGCGCTTAACCCACTGAGCCATCCTGGCTTCCCCAGGATGCTTTTTCAGTCTTTCTCAAGACCGTGTTGTCAAAGAAGAACAGGCTTAGCGAGCCGGACTGCAGAGGTCTCAGACGCCATGGTCCAATCGCTCGCTCAAGCATTGCCACCTAGTTTCTCCCCACGCGTGATACCCTGAAGCGATGATGCGTGTGCCTTGCGATCTTTCCTCTTCCGTGCATTGGTACATCCTGTCCGTGTGCAATAGGGGTCCTCTCCTCTGTCTGGTTTCTACATTAACTTTACATGGCATGCCCATTCGTGGGCACATTGCCTACGGCCGCTGTCCTGCAAGGATCACCCAGCTGAGTCGCTGAGACAGAGACCAACTAAAGAAATAAAGAAAAATGCACCCTGTGACTGCTCCTGAAAGACCCTTTAGGATTCAGAGGCCAAAGATCTGCAGAACGACCCCTTCCCTCAGCATCAACACAACCGGATCAAGTGAGCAAGACACAAAACCAACGCATGGGTGATGTGATATGGACTGGTACATCCGGAAACTATCTAATTGTTACCAATCAATGTCACCCCAATAAATTTAACAATAACAAAAAAGAAAGAAAGAAAGAAAATAAAAAAGAAGAAAAAAAGAAAATTTGAGAATGAAGAAGAGATGGCTCCAATGTGGCATATTCCTCTGCGGTAACTGTAAACCTGATTTCTCTTGTCATTTCCTGAAGTCCGGGTGGAGTGGGCACCTTCAGCCATTGGTGATCTTGTCTCTTTTATGATCCGCTTCTCCATCTCGTCAAAAAATGAACACTCATCAGTTCGGTTGGTTTCCGAACCTCAGTTATGTTTTCTTTTTAGAACTGCTTATTATACGAGGACGCTCACACCAGCTCTTGGCTTGGCTGTTAGGTAAAACCACCTTGCTGGGTTACACGTTTCTGAGTATCACCGTGTAGCCGGTTTGCTCTTTCCACGTGGACGGCCCACTGTTTTCTAGCCTTCACCCCGCTTTAGATACTGGAAAGCAGAAACAATCTCAGATACCCAAGAACCGAAGCTTTGAGGATATCTGTGGTTATTTTGTTTTGTTTTATCTTTATCTAGAAGAGATTTTGAATAGTATTCATAATCCCCTGGTTGCGTTCTCTATACTGTAGAGATGGTTGAATTTTCTAAATTCTCAGAAGCGAAGGGACAGAAGAAGGAATCCGACGGTAAGTGTGTTTAAAGAGAACCAAAGGAGAAAAGCAGGTTGAGTTGGTGCAAATTAGCCATAACTCAACTCCAACAGAGTTGGTTATAGTACATGCCCAACTGAAATACGAGGAAACAAACCCAGACACGTGACGTGGGCTAACTCATCTGTCCCGGTCCATCGTCATTCTCTGTGGTAAGCCCACACCTGGCCTAGGAGTGTAGTGGATTCATCTGATCGCTGAAGTCCTCCCTACTAACCTTAAAATAGTAGCTGTAGCTCTTCCCTTCCAGTGGGTTATTATTGTTGTTTTTTTTAAGATTTATTTTATTGTTTTTGACAGAGACAGAGGCAGAGAGGGACAGAGAGAAGGCCAGTGGGTTATTGATTTAATGAAATGCTCACAGTAAATGTAAACACCAGAGTAGGGGTAATAAGATAACCACATTAAAATAAAGCCGTTTCACGTGCTTTGAAATACAGTGCTTTCTGTAGTGTTGCATTCGTGTGGAGTCTGTGACAATGAACCTGTCATTGTTGTTGACGACGAGACATTTCGGTGGATGGCGTGGATGCGGCTGATTTGATGAACGCCTTGAGACTGCCCAGAAAATTCACAGGACACCAGCCAGGTTTCTCTTGTGTATTTTATACCTTTGCTCTCTGGTTTCTGAACTCCTTTGTTTTATAACTCAATTTGTATAGCTACTTCGGATGGCAGCAGGAGAGCTCAAATTCTGAGTTTAACCTGGCATGACGCAAACGCTAACACTGAAGGGAGGTCAAAACAGTCACCGTCTAACAAATCACAGAGCCTATCACGTTTTAACGATACGACTCTCAAAACATATTCAAACATCCTCGCTACGCCCGCCGTGGTGCGTTGCTCTTTCGGTAACAAACATGCTTAATTACAGGTTTTAAGACGACAGCAACACTTCCAAAGCTTAGGATAAGCATTGTGCCTATGATGTCACTAACCCAGGTTTTGAATCATTTTAAAGGGCTTTTCTAGGAGCCTGTGTGGGTTTACTGGGTGCCTGCCCCAGGAACTTCTACCAGCACAACCTGAGCTGCCTGTTGACTCTCCATGTGAACTTGAACCTGCTGGCTCCCTTCCTAGAAACCGTAAGGACATTCGAATTCTCTGGCCAGCTGTGAACTCACTAGGAGGCCCCCAGGCAAAAACTATTTTAAAATATTTGGTGGGTGGCTGATCCTAATTTTGTGCAAACCTCAATTCATTGCTGCCCCCCTGCTGGGGTTCAAGGGCACGTGAGGTCGCACTTGGGTTCATGAATGAACAGCAAGGCCTCTCGTCCAAGAGAGCATCTCAGGACCACGTGCATGTCGTTGTCTGTTTTCACGGTCAAGGTGGGGTGGAGGCCGTGGGATGCATTCTGCCTGCACCTCCACCGCTAAATGCACCTCACTTCTTTATGTTATAAGGAAAGTAATTCATCATCAGCAAGGGCTGTTCTCATTAATGATCACTGATTAACTCAGTGTATTAGTTATAAATGATCAGTTTTGAGAAGCAAAAACGTGGTGTTCCTTATTTCTTTGTTATTTAAGAGAGGCATCAGGATTTTACAGGTAACCATGAAGAAGATCAGTCTCCATTTGATCATAAAGGTGATGATACTAGTTTAGTCACTATGAGGCGGGATAGCACATAAGAGAAGCTAATCTGTTTTGGAATATTTCATGTTGAAATTTCAACATTAGTTTCAAATGGAGAAATTTTGAAAAATTAAAGGTTGGTGTGTTCAATCCTTTAATTTTATTTCAAATGTATGGGCTTACATCCATGTTTGATTTTTTTTATTATTATTACTTAACCGGATAACAAAGCATAAGAAAAGATTTTCCTAACATGGTTTCTTTATCCAAAGTTTCTCGGTATTGCCCAAGTGTGCACTTGCACATACACACACGTACACACACTCTCAAATTCTCACGTAGAGCTCTAATAGTTTATTGTCACCCACAATAGTTCCCTCCTTGTTGCAGTAATAAACATGAAAGATCAGAGAATATCTTAACGAACATCTGTGCACAACAAAATTGTGCATTTTATGGAACCATTAAACTATTTTCTCTGGACATATTCTAAAATTAAGTCGAGTTTTGTGCTGAGTGGATTCTTCTCGTCCTTAAGGAATGTGCTATCAATACCTCACACGAACATCAATAAAGACATGGTCTTGATCGAGTGATGTTTACTTTATCCAAAGAAGACATGTTTGTAACTTCAACTATTTCTATCTCATTTAAGACCCGATAGCAACTCAGAACTTCCAAAGCCTCCACAGGCGGTCAAGGAGTCCACGGCAAATCTCTCTGAGCTTTCATGCCTTTTTATCTTTATGGACCAAATGTCCAGAAGGGCTATTGCCAAGAGCAGAATGTTCTGTAAATCTGCGGCATCTGCTTTGGTAGCCACGTCAGGTTATTGAACGCCTGAAATGTGGCAAGTGGAATCAAATTTGACCTCATTTTTGTTCATTGACGTTTACACCTACATAACCCGATGAGCCTAATGGCTAGCATGTTATAACTGGAGCAAGTCCGGCAATAGCATCAACCAGTGACAATCAGTCGTGAATTAAAACAAAAACCGTACGAAGCGAGCATGAGTTAGGAAGCACTGGAGGAAAGGTTTGCATAGAATAGGGGCCATTAGGCATAACCGTTCTGGTGTCTGAATGCATCACAGATTAAGGAACATTTTAATTAGTGGTGGTTTTACCAGTAATTTCCAGGGTTAAGAGATCAGAATTTCATGATACACTCTGTTCCAAGGTGTCTCAGGCCCAGCAAAGTCGGCGAAATGCCCCCCCAAAACTCTGTCTTGTATAGAAGACGGTTTTTCTTACCTGCCATTACTCCGTAGGTTGATGGCTGGTTTCCATAATGACAGGAAGGGACAGAATAATGCAGTCCTGCCGCTGTGTTTCCCCACATGGTACGCATACATTGAGAAGTTTGGATCAAAGACAAAACAGACGGGACTGGTAAGAAAATGTACAAGGATTCAAAACACATTCATTTCATTTCAAAAGTACACATTTATGCTTAAATTTCTATCCACACTGTTCGTCCCCACATGGAGGAAATTCTCTGATGAGTCACGGGACCGTGTATCGTGAAAGTGGACTACAGCCCACCCTTCAGTGATTATCCTATGCCCCGCGAGGGGACGATTACAAGGTTGGGTCTTCGCTCATTGAGAGTTGCAGGCTCCTAGTAGGTTGCATCTAATGCAGACATTGCAACAAACTCAGGAGAGGAATAGTCTTTTAAAGTTCCTGACTCACACGGTTATTATAAAGGGGTCTTTTTCTGGAACAGTGGCTACAACGATGAACTCTTGAACAGTTTTTAATTTTGCTTACTCTTTATGCAAATCAATGTCTTTCATCAAAGAGGAAAGGGCAGAACAACTAGTCTCCTATCGTCTACAAATCGTGAAAATCCCACTAGATTTAAAGGTTTATGAAAAACCCACTACACTGTGGTGTGTTTATGTTGCTTTTGAAACCTTGAGGTTGTGGGTTTCCTGTGGGCACATAATCAATTTAATGATTCTAATGATAAATCAAAAAGTAAGTTCATTGATTTTTGAGTGGCTTGATGTCTATGAAGGTTGTGCCTAGTATATAAAAGTCAACTGGTTCATAAATAGTTATATGCCTTGTGGAATCAATCTGTATTTTAAAAGTAAAATTGAGTTCTCATTTTTTAAATCAAGCTTTAAACAACACAACTAAAAGAATGGACTACTGACAATAAAATCACTAGTCAATATTCCCTTATTATTTTATTCTTATTTTCCTTTAAACCCTGAATAGAGGAGTTATTGAATAAATAAATATTTATTCTTGAATAAATATTAGATATTAGAAAGTATATAACCTGGAGCCTTTGAATATCTGGAGATATAACCTAGTGATTAAAAACATGAGGTCTTGGGGAAGCCGGGATGGCTCAGTGGGTTAAGCGCTCACTTTGCAGCACCGGGGACCGAGGATCGAATCCCAGCCCCAGCCCGTGTGGAACCATATGCTGAACTGGGAGCTCCCCCAGTTCAGTTCTCCCTCTGTCTCTGTCTCTGTGTCTGTCTGTCAAAAATAAAAAATAAAAAATAAATAAAAATATAACTTAAAGAAAACATGAGGTCTCTTCAGAAAGTAAAATATTTTTCTCTAACTATAGTATAATATTTAATATTTTAAAATAGCTGCATAAATTTTTATTCTACAAGTGACACATAGAAAGAACTGAGGTCATTTTACAATATAATTATACTTAAGAAACCTTGCTATGAATTCAAAAATTAAGCAAATAAACATGAAACATACTAAATACCCAACTTCTTCTCACTATAATTATTATTCAGAATTCTTTATATAGACAATTAAAAATGTATGATTATAATTTGATGGAAAAATAAAAAAAACAATGTTATTGTCATTGAAAATACATTTAGGTCATTTTTATGCATTATAATGTTTTTACTTTATTAAGTTTAAATATTTTTGTTTCTGTGATTTTGAGAAGTCTGATAAACGATAGGCTAATTTACTAGATAAGTTTCTCATTTATTTAAAAAATATATATATATTAATCAAATAAATAGGGGTTTGAGCCTAAACATGCTAAATCATTACCTCAATTATAAATCTTATTTTCATTCTGGCCAAATAATATGCACAATAGATTAAACAAACAATGTATCCTTCTCCTCACCTCCTATTTAAAAAAAGATCTATTGTTGAAAATAAATAATTAAGCTATGTTGTAATAGCTTAAAATTTTTATAGCACATTTTTGGGGGGAGTTAGAATACTTTATCATATTTTCAAA
The DNA here is from genome assembly GCA_004027555.1 of Craseonycteris thonglongyai. Taxonomy (NCBI): domain Eukaryota; kingdom Metazoa; phylum Chordata; class Mammalia; order Chiroptera; family Craseonycteridae; genus Craseonycteris; species Craseonycteris thonglongyai. The sequence goes on from PVKE010012739.1 coordinate 12,472, forward strand.
AATATATTTGAATCCACTTCCATTATTATCTTTTCAGTTAAACTATGTGAATCATAAGTAGATGAAAAAAAATCTTCAATGGTTTTATCAAAGCTCAGTTATGTAACCTCTACATTCTTTAAAGTTCAGCTGAAGATTGATGCCAGACTTATATATGTATTTGGAAACTGTCTAATTATAGTAAAAGACAAAGCTTAAATCCTTTGAACCAGAATACAAATTTATCAACTCATCTTATTTCAAAATATATAAAATGTATTTCATACTTAGATTGCTTTCAGAACAAGTGAAATAGTATATTGCTATTTAATAGAAGACATTTACTCAATTCATGACTATGTATAATTCTACTTTAAAACACTTTACTTGTTACCGCACAGAGAATAGATTACGCATCTAGCAAAACGTATTTACTTAGTTGTGTTTAGGACAATACATTTGAATCCTCAAGTTTAATGTTCATTTAAGAATGTGATATAAGAAAATACTTGTTAGAGTCTGAAATCTCTTCAAAACTCAATCTTGAGAAAATATGACTGAGTTCACGGGCTCTTAACGTTCTCTCCTAGCTCTGATCTTGAGTGTTGCATTATGCTGCAAAGGCACATCAATTAATGTTATTTAACGGGTTCGTTCTCAGAAATCCATGGTTGTTGGTCCTGGGAATTGTTTAGTTATGTGTACTATGAAGTACGTGGCTGTTTGTAGGATGATAACAAAGGTCATCTCAAACCCAAATAAATAAATATTTTTCAAGTTCAAGACGCAATACCTCGAAAGCCCTGCATTATTTCAGTTTTGCTCTTTCCGCGTCACTTTTCCATTCAAATGGTCTCGGATTAAAAATAGCCAACCTCACTGTGTACTTACACAGACCCTTGTCATCCAACCAACAAGATTTACAAGACAACACTGAGCCCTAGGTTCTGAAAAGCTCCTTGGACCTTCTGCTTCTTGCAGAGTCTTACTATGTGGACGCAGCCACCTGCCCCTGAAGCAAGCCCAGGCTAAGCCAACAGGACAAGAGGCAGGGCCTGCAGCCGCTGGGCCCAGCCACCTGCGGGTACCTGCAGACAGCACGTTGCTGGTGGCGCTGGAGCCGGGCAGGCACTCGGCGCTGGGGTGCATGATCAGAGGCAGAGTTGCAGAAGACTCGGAACCCAGAGGTAGGAACGGATCCGCCGAGGGGAAGGGTTGGCAGCTCATCCCCACCCAGGTGCAGACAGACCAGGAGAGCCGTGGGCTATGACGACCTGCTGCAGCCGTGTCACCTCTCACCACCTGCATGAAAACATCAGGTGGGCTCTGAGGGACCCAGAGGGCGCGTGCGGGCGTTTATACGGCAGGGAAATCCCTTTATGCATGTTAATGGTCTCTTCCCAGGGGTATTGCTGTCTCCGTCTGCACTGTCTACCTTCTGACTCAGACATAATCCATGCCCGAGACCAAGGCCGGCGCAGGGGGTTAGAAAGAAATCTGAAACTTTTCTTTGAGAACTTCAGTAAGTCAGACCTTTTAAGAGGCCTTGAGAACTTAACCAAGAAAAAAAAAGAGTGTCTTTTAAAGAAATAATGCTCCCATGCATGGAAAAATTGTAGGTGTCTTGCTGTTAATAACACAATGAGACATGTATACGTTCACACACGACTTTCTCTTTCTTAATAACTCCTCATTGAATTTGCCAAAAAGCGAGAGAACGTATTACCTGATTCTAAGAGATTATGAATATTGAAGTTGAAAGAAGCGTAGATTATGTGTAAGAGTGAATGTATTACCAACTACTGACTTACACTCGGGGGATGCAGTTTTGCAAAACTATGAATAACCAACTTAATTTTTATAATATAAATGGAAAACGAAAAAGGATTGAATAAAATTATAGTAGTCTGTAGAGAAGATGAGCATGAGTGATAGAATCTCTCCTTGGACTTCAAATTACTCATTAAGAACGAATATTTAGGAAGAAGCTGGGATGGCTCAGTGGGTTAAGCACTCGCTTTGTAGCCCTGGGGACCAAGGATCAAATCCCGGCCCCGGCTCGTGTGGACCCATATGCTGAACTGGGGTGTCCTTCCCATGTGGGAGGCCCCCAGTTCAGTTCCCTCCCAGTGCCCACCTGTGTGGAACAAAACCATGTTGAAAACTGATGACGTACAACTATGGAGACGGCTCTGGGCCCTCCCCCTTCTCTCTGTCTCTCTGTCTCTGTCTCTGTCTCTGTCTCTCTCTGTATCTGTCAAAAACAATAGAATAAATCTTAAGAAAAAATGGATACATAGGAAGCTCTGAACGCGACGCCCATGAGATTCTATGCACATTTGTGTCACGCGAGCTTACAGCTGTGAGTTATACACTGTACCGCCTTCACTACACATGACGGTGCCCGAGCCTTGACCTTAGCCATCCTGCCCCCGAGGTGCAGTGACCACGGTAGTGCTGGCTGCAAACTTCGTACACACCGTAGGTGGACACCATATGGGAATTGGTGGAGGGGAGAGCAACATACTACAAGCAACTGATTCACAGACAGACCTCAGCATCAGAATTTCACCATGATCACGATTTTTGTGTATCAACGAGTGGATGCAACGCTATTTTCAGAACGCACACTGGGGATAATCTAGCCAACAAGTAATATGACGGGCATCGATATTGCTGACATGAGTGAGGCCAGGCTTCGTTAGACTTTTAAAAATCCTGTATTATGGAGTGTTTCTAGAAATGGTTGCTTTTCTGCTCATTTAATGTTGATATTGACAAGAATAGATTTTTTTAAGAAATTGAACCATGAATGCTTTATTAATAACCAGTTGACATTTTATTTAAAAAAAAAAAAAAGGATGGTATAAGGTAGTCCAAATTGTTAGCTATCTTCTGAAAAATATGTTTATTCTCAAAATGCTATTTTTTTTTACTCTGAGTTCTATATCTTTGAAGCTCTATTATTTTTCTTTAATGAGAGGAGATTACAGGTAATCAAAAATATTTATTTTACCGTTGCAGAATTCTTGTGATATTCTGACTTCACATATATGAAAAAGTATGTTTTCAGTGTGTCTATAAAGAGAATTTGCTTAAAAAACTAAATAAATGTAAGCTTATTGGGCATCGAAGGTTTTGTAAGTCAGGTAAATAATATTTAGGGAGAGAGAATAACACTTGGAAATTGCCCCTAATAATTTTGCTATTATTATTTAGGGTCATTGGAATATGTTCGTACAGTGTATCAACCAAATAATAGATAATGAGAAACACTATAAAATCTGCCTGCAACAAAACAAAACACCAACCATCCCCACAGATTGCCATGCTGCCTACAATTCTAAAGTGCCAAACTTAGACATACTTCTTAATGGTTTTAAATATTTACTTATTGGTGCTATAAAATGCAAACCAGAATGCTACCATTAGAACTATATAAAGCCAGGAAATAAATGTTTCCATTATAGTCTTCTCATTCAGTACTATAAACTATTAATTTTTTTATTTTAAATAGGATTTTTATAAACAATTTTAATTTTACATAATATTGAATTATATAGCTCTATTAAAATTTAACCATTTTTATTATTCCACATTTGTATTTTTCTCTGCTTGTTACCTTTATAAATAACAACGCAATTAATTTTTTTAGTCCAAAATGGTTTTTTTACACAATGCATTTTTACAATATAGCTATAGGATTGTTTTCAATTTCTCCCCTTGGGTTTTGTTCTTAGAGTAACATTACTGGATTTGTCTTAAAGATTTTTAAAGTTCTTGACAAAAAGACAGAAACAGAGAGAGACAGAGAGCAAGGGGAGGGCATAGAGCCATCTCCATAGTTGCACGTCATCAGTTTTCGACATGGTTTCATTCCACACAGGTGGGCGGGGCCGTGCAGGGCAGGAACTGGGCTGGGGGCCTCCTGCATGGGAAGCTCACCCCAGTTCAGCACATGGGTCCACATAGGCCGGGGCCGAGATTCGATCCTGTGTCCCAGGGCTGCAAAGCGAGCACTCAACCCACTGAGCCATCCCGGCTTCGCACTTTACACCTTAATAGCTGTGTAATGATTGGCAAGTAACTTTACCCTACACTGCCTCAGTTTATCTTATCTGTAAAATGGAGATGATACTGCTACTTGTTTGATTTAGGAAAATATTTAGCATGTATCAATTCTTATAATTATTAATAAGTAAATTTTTAATAATAATGAATGTTTATAATTATTAAGGGTATGTGCTTCATGGGTCTTGTCTCAGTTGATCCTCACAGTAATCCAGTAAGGTAGGCACTCAGTTTACAGACTGGGAAACTGAGTCCCTGAGAGGTTACAACTTACCAACAAACGTACAGTGAGTCCTATAGCTGGTATAGGAATCCACATCGTTCATTTAAAGCCTGAGTAAGCTACATAAGACTATTGTATATTTTACAAGAAAAAATACTGATGTTAAGATTTACCTAGCCTAGTTTCATGTATCTATCTATGTGTTTCTGTAAGTGCACATCTTGTCACATGGTTTCAAAGAGAAAACATGGGGGGAAAAAACAAATTCTCTAAAATATAAAGTGTTCTCATGTTCTCAGCATCTGGATTTCTATGTAAACCTGTATTAGCACCCAGGTGTGTGGCATATGTAATATAAACGTTATTTCTTATATAGCAATAGACTAGCACTGCTGAGCAATTTAACCCTATTGAATAATGTGTTCAGTTGCTGTTAATAATTCATTCTCCACCGAGTCGCAGTTCAAATCACATCAGGCTGATTAGAATGTGTGGTTATTTCCTATATATATTATATATGTGCAAATATATATATATGTGTATCTATATAGTGTATGTATATATATATATACACACACACATATATATATACATATATACATATGTATATATGTAAGGTAGGCACTCAGTTTACAGACTGGGAAACTATATACACATATATACATACATACATATATATGTATACATGTGTACATATGTATGTGTATATATATATATGTATATAGGCTGCTCAGAAAGTATCTAGCCACATAATCATTCTCTTTATATCGACAGTGACTGGATTATTTCTGGACAGCCCTCGTGTGTGTGTGTGTGTGTGTGTGTGTGTGTGTGTGTGTGTGTGTGTGTGTGTGTGGAGAGAGAGAGATTAAGATGAGAATTCCCATCAGGATATGAAAATGAATCTAAATTAATGTATTTAGTTAGTCTAAGTGGCAATAAAATGTACTCCCACAACTCATAACTTTTGAAAAGGTTATCAATTTTACAGGAAGCAGTTCTTTAAGAAGAAGGATTACCCCGCCATATGGAAGCAGGCGTGATTCTAACTGCACATCCATCGCGCGTGTCACCCTCGGCTCTTAATTGATAGTGAAAGCAGCCATGAATGTGCACATTAGTCAGGTCACTCCTGTTTCATTTTGTTCATAGCCAGGAATCGAAGTGTTTTAACGCCTACGGACGAGATCATTACAATGTCTTGCAAACTTGCTGAAAACAAGCGCTCTCTTTATGTTGTCAAAAGGGTACACTTGTTAGTTAGGAAAAATCCATGTCGAGGTGAGACGCTGACTTAATAATCACATTCAGGCATTAGGGCCACATTCGTGTTGTACTGGAATTCCCAGAGATTTATCGTTTGTCTCACTCACTTAAATAGAGTAAGTCTTGTCTAAACAATGTGTCTGAATTATGTAGTTGGAACACCTCTTTGCTCTGAATTTCATTAGACAGCATTAATATGTGATGCATAAAGATAGATTTTGGAGTGTGTAAATCTTTCGCAAAAGATAGGAGCTATTTGAACCTGAATTATAAATCTTATTTTTTATTTCTTATACTCGATGAAAAAAATAATAATAACAATGATGAGCTCCTGAGTAGTCTTACTGGGAGACACAAGGGCCCCATATGGTGTAACAAGACATAAACACAGAACACAGCAAATTAATGGATATTGTGCCCAGTGAATCCTTTTTCATTTAGGCATCTCCGAAGATGAAAGAAGAAGAATGCTCGCCTTAGTCACCGCAATGGGATTATTTAATTATAATCATCTGGCCATAGCTTAGTTCACGACACAAGATAATCCCATGTAGGGGTTGTTGAAGGGAGACCATGTGAACAGGGTGCAAAGTGAAGGAAAGGAAGGTGTTTCATTTCCTTTGATAGAGATCAAAGGCTACCTTGGATTATTTGGGATTGCCTCAGGGTTTACTGTTGTTTTTGAGGAGGGCTGGAATATGTCAACGAAAAACTCCATTCATTTCTGTGTAGTTCACAACGTTTGGTAAAGAAGAAATTCGTAAAAGTAAAGATAAGTGAGACTTACTACAGATCACAATGAAGACTTAAAAGGCTTTTAGAAAACAGATTCTTATTATGTTCTGCTCTAAAACCACTTATCCTAAAACGTTATCTAGATCATTTATAACCTCTTCTGCTTATCTTTTTATTTTACTACTTTGTTTAAAAGTATAATTTATTCTGCTTTCATCTTTCCTACTTATCATGTCACGAACAGACGAAATATTTTAAAATGTCTGTGCTATCGTCTGAGGAACAAAAGATCTAATAATCTAAATTTTCATATATCTATCCTGTTCTGAATCATATATAGCTAAATCTTTTCAATTAATGATTTAAATGAAGAAAAAAAAAAGAATGTCTAGACAAATATGGGAGAACTTACTAAATGTATTGAAAGGTCTCAGTTGTGGGGAATATTATTTAAGAATAATGCTGAGGGCTGTTCTTGGCATGTAGCCACACAGTACTATTTAGTGGTCAATCATTAGAAAAGAGCATCCTTTAAATAATAAGTTCTTTCTAATTCAAATTTAAATGTTATTATTGTTTATTGAACATCTACTTTGTGGCCCATTTATGCTACATGCTTTAAAATATGTTGTTACATTATATGTTATTTAAAATAATTTAAATTTCATGATCTCCAAGTAGTTTTGTGTTAATCTCTCATATTTTCTCACTATTGTTAGATATATAATTATTAACTATAAATATATTTACATTTCTTTAAAACTACTTTTAGACTATTTGTAGTGTTACTATCACAGATATATCTTCATATTCTTATTGCAGTTACTTTGAAAATCTTAATATCTTGACATACATTTTTTTTTAATCCTAGGATTCTTTCAGTGTAGTAATTGTAAAAGTCTGTGGAGTTAAACTCAAGTTACATAAGTGTCTTTATGAAACAAGTAGAACATGTTTTTCTCGGCATCTGTAGGGAAAACTAGACAGAACAGATATAGACAATTTGTGGAATACTTCACCGTGACCTGAACAACAGCAATGAACCAGATATAAGTATGTGGTACGCATATGTCTAGAGTGTGTGAATAATTAGTTGTGTACTATCTTAGGCCTCTGAATAAAAACAAATTCACTTATATGGTTCTTGACAGGAGCCTAGAAGCTTAATAAGAATAATTGAAGGGTTTCATAAAGGGTAAATAAAATGAGAATTTCTCTTCTTGTGACACCTACCTTGCACTAGACGGATTCTGCAAATGAAAACCACACTATTCTACACTGAAGACATGGACTAACTCTGAGGACAAAGCTGTTTTCCTCATGTTTCTTATACAAAGTGTTTTCACAGATTTTTTTAAAAACTAGATTAGCTAAATTCTGAATTTTAAAAGATCATAAATAATCAATCCGAGTAAAACAGTAAACTGATCTGGGAACATGTATGACAATCAAGTTGAACGCATAAAATAAATAAAAGCAGTGATATAGATATTCTTGAGATATTGTGGATAAATAAAAATTTAGAAAATTAGTTTTCATGGAGTTATCTAATGAAATATAAAATTAAATCTAACTCACATGTAATGATTTTATTCTCTGAAATAAAAATACATTATATATTAGACTGAATGTGATCCTTAGATTTCTAATGAAAAATAAATCGGTAATTCAGAAGTCATGAATGATGAATGATTCAAATATTGGTAATATTTACAAAATACAGATGACAAGATATTTTGTAACATGTGTTCCCTTTTAATAAACACACATCTTGATTAATTGAGATACAGTGAAATAAACATAATTTTGACCTGTCTTACTTCAACACTGTCTCTTTTCCAAGATGTCTAATCGATTAGAAAGGGTAGGGGGGGAAAGAAAGAGGTGGGAAAATAGATATAGAAAAACTGGAGAGGATTAATCACATACCATGTGTTTAGAAGACCCACTGAGAACCTCAGGTAATAGTAGGTCAGAAGGAACAGGCATGTGGGACATATATGGCAGAAAATTCAGACATGTTTGACTAGGGATATATACAAAAGACAAATATACATTATATGATTCACTTCATTGTAATAGAGTAAGCAGAATTAAAAATATTACAAAGCATTTTGCTCTCTTAAATTGAATTTATTCTTCTCAGCATCTCCTCTATGTGCACTTGAGTGCCAATATTTGCAGAGAAAATTGAAGGAGATAGAAAAGATGAAAATAGGAGTAGAACAAGTTCCTAGAGTTAGACCATTACGCACGTTGGTAAAGCTCACGACAGAATTCCAGTTTAAAAAATGATTAGTAATGAGAACAAAAGTTCTTCAGAGTTCACGGGGCTTTGTCATATTGTAATTGCTTCTTTTATATTGAAGGACAAAGTACAAATCATAAGGGTATTGAGAAACGATGACCCAATGGAGATTAACATCTGAGCACCCAGAAAATCCATTTCATTTTTATTCATACCTGAACTTTGGACACATACTTTGGTTTAATGAATATTGGTGCATAAGGCAGAAAAACATCATCTGTTCCAACGCGGTTGGTAGTTTAAGGTTTCGTTTTCCTGTCAAACATTTTGCAAGCCAAGTGATTTCATCAGCATATTCAAATCTATGCCCAGAACCTCTAAAAGGTCGCTCTCAATGTTTTGAAAAAAAGACAGAGGAGACACAATTTTAGCCTAAAAACATTATAACAGAATTGTTTTCTAACAAAAATTGTTTTCAGTATTTCATAATTACCATAACTTTCCAAAATCTACTGATAATGTCAAAATCATTTCTACAAGCGTCAATGTGGAAATTTTATTTTTAATGAAGGTATCTTTAAGAACTAGTAGGAAAAGAAAATGTTATTTAATAAATGGTTCTCTGAGAAACATGGTTACTTTTGAAAAAACATACTGGAATAAGAGCTTCACTTTCAATAATATATCAAATAAATACACATGAAATACAATATTTTTTTTAAGATGTAATCTTGCATGTAGATTTTAAAGATGATTATCTAATCTCATGATGGAAATTGACTTTGAAAGAAAACTAAAATGATTTATTTAGGAAAAAGCATACATTCATGCCTATATGTGCACATAAAAGAGGTCTATATATCAAAATTATCATGAATACACTAATTTTAGTAATTTTAATTCTGGAAAAATGGCACTCATATAATCAAGAAACTTTCTGCCACAAATAAAAATATTGCATAAAATAAAGTGTGTGTATATATACATATGTAAACTCACAAAGAGAGAGAGAAAGAAATCTCCAGATACAAAAACAAATTGTAAATATATTGGTAAATTGTATATAATATGATATATGTAACATAATATAGAATATATTATGATCATATATAATATGTGATGTGTAATACTTGATATACAATATATGGTGATATATGATATGTGTTATTTATACATATACATATAATATATACACACACATGATATTCAACAGAATGTGTAGCTACCCAAAGCAAGATTGAGGTTTATTATAAATAGAGAAGGAAATAAAGACATTGGGAGAAAAAAATCAAGAGTTAACTAATACAAAACTAGATTGCTCAGTAATTGAGTGAACGGGCGGTCAGATATTGAAGGCTGGAACTCGGCCTAGTCTTAAAAGAGGTTTGGAGTAGAGAAAAGTGAAGACATTGAGTGGTAGTTGGTGTGTAAAGACATGCTCAAAAGAAACTTCTAGAGACAGCTGTGGATGGTCAGCCTAGGAAACATTTGTCCCTGTTTTGTATTTTCTTTTCTATCATTCTGCTCTCCCTGCAAGAACCTCGCTTAGGCCTTTTGAAGGCAACGTTGTCCGTGAGACACTTCCCAACTCTATGAAGGAAGGACCACATCTGACTGAGAATGAAGCATCGACAAGACAAAGCAAGTGCTTTCAAAAGCAAGTCATCTCCGAGAGCATAACTTCAACAAATATGAATTCTGTAAGACATCCCCCGCCCACCAACCAGAGGTGAGGTTGATAAACAACGATCATATTGAAGGAGCCTGTCTGAGGTCTCGGCCTTATCCAGGCTTAGACACCAAGGCGTTTATATGAAACTTCTTCCCACCAGTTTAGAGTAAACATTTAGTTTAGAGTGAAAAATTATGAATGAGCTCACTTTCTTCCCAGGAGGTTCTTTAAAATAATTTTAAAATGTGTGAATAGCTATTCACAACTTTAGCTATAGAAGAAATACTCTGTGTATTAATGTTTCTAAGTCATGTTCTTTTATTTTTTTTTAAGATTTATTTTATTGATTTTGACAGAGAGAGAGAGAGACAGAGAGAAGGGGGAGGGCCCAGAGCAGTCTCCATAGTTGTACATCATCAGTTTTCAACATGGTTTCAGTCCATGGAGGGGGCCAGGGTGGGATTGGGCTGGGGGCCTCCTACATGGGAAGCTCACTCCAGTTTAGCATATGGGTCCACACGAGCCAGGGCCAGGACTCGATCCTTGGTCCTCAGGGCAGCAAAGCAAGCGCTCAACCCGCTGAGCCTTCCCGGCTTCCCCATGTTCTTTTTTTAATTCGTTTCAGGTTATGAAACAACACATTGTTTAGACACACACCTCACAACGCGATCACCCCAACGTGCCAGCTACCCATCTGACACTGCCCATAGCTGTTACAATACCACTGACTGTACTCCCTGTGCTGTCCTCTACATCCTGTGACTATATATATATTTTTAATTCTAGTTGACATTCAATATTTTCTGAGTTTCAGATGTACAGCGTCGTGGGTAGGCATTTATATAATTGATGTGAAGCGATCCCCTGATAAGTCCAATACCCATCCGACATGATGCATACGTTTCGTATTATTGACTACATCGCCCATGCATCTTCCCCACCCCCCATGACTACTCCGTAACTACCAGTCTGTGCTTCCTAATCCCTTCCCTCCCGAATCTCTCCCACCTGGCAACCATTCGCTATCAGTATCGATGAGTTTACTTCGGTTTGTCCCTGTGTCTTTCTCATTCTGACTTATTTCACGGAACATAGTACCTTCCAGGTTCATTTGTATTGACACAAATGCTAAGATTTCATTTATTTTTTATTTTATTTTTAATTATCCTCTTGGTTAGAGGCATTCGTATTTACTGACTTTTATTTTTAATACCTTTAGTGGGGTGCCATTGGTTAGTAAAATTGTCTAGGTTTCGAGTGTACGATTCTATGATGTATCACCTGTGTGTTGTGTTGTGTGTTCACAACCCAGAGTCCATTCTCCCTCCATCACTTCCTCCCACACCCCCTCCCCCCTTACCATCTGGTAACCACGAAACTGTTGTCTGTGTCCATGAGTTTTTGTTTCTTTGTTTGTCTTGTGCCTTTGTTACCTTTATCCCACATATGAGTGAAGTCACACAGTTCCTGAATGTCACTTAACACGATGATCTCAGGATCCGTCCATGTTGTCACAAATGGCTGTATCTCATCTTTTCTTATTGCTGAGTAGTATTCCATTGTGTGAGTGTACCACAACTTTTTTATCCAGTCATCTATCAGAGGACACTTCGGTTGTCTTCCCGTCTTGGTCACGGTAAGTAACGCCACATTCAACACAGGAATACATATCTCTTTATGGATACAACTATCGTGTTTTCTGCCCCAGTTAAGATGGTACGTCTGGTCAGCTTCTCAACGAAAGCCCTGGAAGCACTTGAGATGGAAAGAAAAGGCGAATAAAGAAAAGAAAGAAAATATGAGAAAATGTGAACTAACATTTCTTTTTAAAGATTTATTTTTATTGTTTTTGACAAAGAAAGAGATACAGAGACAGAGAGAAAGGGGAGGGCCCAGAATAGTCTCCATAGTTGCACATCATTGGTTTTTCCACATAGTTTCATTCCACAGGTGGGCACGGGGCTGCACAGGGCCGGAACTGGGCTGGGGTCTCACCCCGGTGAGAACTGAACTGGGGGAGCTCCCAGTTCAGCATATGGGTCCACATGGGCCGGGGTCGGGATTTGATCCTCAGTCCCCGGGGCTGCAAAGTGAGCACTTAACCCACTGAGCCATCCCGGCTTCCCCACTACTACATTTTTTTAATTACACCCTTGACATAATAAGATCATCTATCTGTTTACACTTCCTGCCTGGACCTCGCCTCCATATCCCGGTTGGTTTTAAATGATGGTTTGCAATGCAAGGGTTATCTCGTTTACCGAAAGCATAGCTTGGAGAAAGGACATTCACACCTCTTTCAATGAATATTTAACATTAAAAACCTATGAGATTATGTTTGCAAATGAAATGAATAAAATCATGGGGTGGTCTTATAACATCAAATTTAACCCTTTTGGTTAGAAGGAAATCGGGCTTCTTATGCAGATACAGAATAAATTATAGCGCATTATGAAAGTACAAACCAATAAGACAGATTAATAAAAATAGAAGTGACCAACATAAATGTAAAACAAGACAATTTTTTTTTTAAATTGTGTTGCCTATTTTCTATTCCAATGAACTTAAGAACCACAGTTTATTAAGTTATACATTCAATGTTTGGCATTAGTATGGAAAATATCAGTCTTGGTTTATATGTGAGGAAATGAAGTTTCAAAAAGTTATTTTAATCAATAGCAAAAATAAAATGAGTAAGTGGTCATAATGCACCAAGTAATTTTATTTCCAAAGGTATGTTAATAACAGGATTAGGGGAAACTGCGATGGTTCAGCGGGTTAAGCGCTTCGCTATGCAGCCCTGGGTACTGAGGATCGAATCCCAGCCCTGGCCCGTGTGGACCCATATGCTGAACTGGGGTGAGCTTTCCATGCAGGAGGCCCCCAGCCCTGCGCCCGCCCTGCACGACCCCCGTCTACCTGTGTGGAACAAAACCATGTTGAAAACTGATGAAGTACAACTATGGAGACGGCTCTGGGCCCTCCCCCTTCTCTCTGTCTCTCTGTCACTGTCTCTGTCTCTCTCTGTGTCAAAAACAATGAAATAAACCTTAGATAAAAAATAAACAATGTGGAACAAAACAACGTTATCCCAGGATGTGTTGTGTATCGAGGACGGCAGTAAGGAAGGGTAAATACCCGGTGTATTCAGTGTTTCAGTGGCCGGCACTGTGTCGCTAGTGCTGTATTGAAGACGTGGATTCTAAGCAGGAGCTGGTGGCCACGGGGGATTCGTACACGCGCTCCGGGAGCTGATGTGGACGAGCTGCTGCATTTGCCTCAACTGTGTCCATTGTGCAATTCCACTTCCAAGTACATCTGCTTCTCTGTGATCCCAAAATGTTGAAGGAAGGGAGTGAATGAAGGCTAGACTCAGTTACTGAGTTAACACACGGTGCTAAAACTTTCAATTTATTCACTCATTTAAAAAAAAAGAGAGAGAAACTTCATGAGGCAGAGACATCTGTCTTCACCCCTTTGCCTGCTAGAAATATTCTAGCATTAAATTACACGCCTGCTTGTAAGCTGACGGTAATACTTTAAATATGATCAATTAAAAGTTCAATTTTAAGGAGTTTTTTATTTTTTTCATTGTTCAGGTAGTTTTTGTGAATAAAAGAAATTTAAAAAAAAATAGGCAGTCCTGTGAAATGATCTGATTCTATCACATAGTGATGGTTCATCAGTAGACTTGGGAACTAGAGAGGAAAGTTGATGGAAAGTGGGTTTGCTACCAGTGAGGACACATCAGATAAATTGTATTCTGGGTATTTTGAGTAAACTCAGAAGTATAAATAAATGTTAGAAATCCTGCCCACAATAAAAGTTAAATAAGAAGTTTGATACCTAATGTTAAGAATGAGGAATTTAAGAAAAGAAAAAGAATCAGTAACGGTCTCAGACAATTTTATCGCCTTTCAAAATGAATCTTTAAAAAATAAAGTTCGGAATACATCAAGTAACTGCACTACCTCGAGTAGCGTTCACCAGGATTTAGTTTTAGAGTTTTTGGTGCCATGTCGAGTGCTTGTATTTGTGATACCAACGTTTGATTCAAGCACACCAGCAGGTGGTGCTATCACACACTGGAGCCGAGAAAGCCAACATTAAACCTTATCCAGGACGATCTATTACTGTCAGGAATATAGACTTTTCTCAAAAGCCAAATAATCGTATTTTTAACAATACCTGTAAATAAAAAAGTCAAAGCTTGACTTGGACTTCTCAGTATTTTTATTAATTATACCGAGACAATCATCTATTGACCCATCTACCTATCTATACTTGTTTCTTCCAAAACTCTGAAGTCACACAAAAAAGCATGAGGTGTGCAAATAGAATGTGTGTTTAGGACAAATAGGATAAAGATATATAATTGTGCAAAGCTTGTCCTGGTGCCTGGAATAACTGTTTTGGTGGCATTTGTGTAAGAGATTCCCAAATGTGTTGGTTAATAAAAAGATCATACTCTATGATTAAAATGTTTAAAATAAACTTTGAACCATGAGTAAATGATCATTGTTTCAATTCTCAAGAATAATGTAACATTTATTCTATTATTTTAACTAAATAATCTTACCATTGAAACCTAATTCAATTGAACCAAAGGAGAAAAAATAATTTCCATGAACTGTGTTATCTTAAAGTATAATATTAAAAATGGTAAAATCACAACTCATAAATATGACATGAGCATGTTAAAAGTGGTACAAATTTAAAAATCACTTGAAATATTTGTGTATGTGTCACCCCAATAAATTGAACAATTCAGAAAATAATGAAAAATACAAAATGAATAAAAAGAGAAATATCTGTGTATGTGCTCACACACAGTCCCTGATTCATGATGGTTCTACTTCAGACTTTTTGATGTTAGGATGGTGGACAGCAACGCGTATTTGATAGAAGCCAGGCTTTGAGTTTTGAAATTGGGTCTTGTCCTGGACTAGTGATGTGCGGTGAGAGGCTCCCTGGGACGTTGGACACGGGCAGATGCAACAGTCCCCGTCGGGCACGTACTCACAAGAGTAAACAGTAGATACGCTTGAGGGTGCTGTGCAGCCAACATTCTTTGGATGTTCTATTCTGAGCATGTTGAAGGTAGGGTGGGCTAAGCTATGATGTTAGGGAGGGCAGGTGTATTAAATGCATTTGCAACATACCGTGGACTTACTGGGATGTACCCTAGCCATCAATAAGGAGTATCTGTATTTGCGTTTAATCTAAAACTGGCTCATGCTTCACAGAGCAGTCAAGCTTTGTAGTTCTTTATCCCCCACCGAAAAATTCTTCTGCGTTTGTATTGAGCAAAATTGACAAGTTAACCTTTCTACCTCTGTGGTTGGTAACATCAGCACTAAATAGAATGTCAGAGTCCAAATGGACACTGCGTGGACTTGCTGTGGTGGCTTTGCTTATTTCTAAGTTTTGCACCATTTTTATGACACTGGTCTGGCTCCCTAAAGAATTTGAGTTGGCTGTCGTTGGTCTAAATCTAAAGGTTCTAAATTGTTGGGAGGAAAAAAAGAAAAATAGAAATGGTTGTAAATAATTCTAAAGAAAAGATTTGATGTTCTAAGTTCTTTCTAGCTGGTACTATGAGTCGAAGATTGCAAACACTTGTTGAGGGACAGTTACAGCCCATCATGTGATACTTTAGAAGCATGAAGCAGCCTCCTGGCTAGAGGACAACAAAGAAATCAAAAGAAGTCTCGCTTCAAAACCTAACTGAAAAAAATGTCTTTCGTGACAAATTCAAATACAGGGACTAGAGAATCACAAAACCTCTGGAGAAGAATTTCCCAATGAGCTGAGAGGTGGGATCCATTTGATCACTTGTTTTCTGTTAGAGTGTGTGTCCGACTGGTGAATACCTGTCCTACTGTGTGTGACTAACGACACTGATGCGCCACAACCAACTCACCGGGTGCGTCTGACAACACCTGAACGCTTTCTTAGCTGTTGAGCTGTATGAGGGTCACAAGTATGAACTCTGAGGTCACGCCAATGGCAAATTATTCTAAGAGCTTCCAAATGCTCATGACTCCATGACAAGAACTCGGTGGACCCAGCACTGGTCCGAGAGCCAGGCTTCCACCGGCGCCGCTTTACCTGGAAAATAACACGAAGCAGCTGTGACATCCCTGGGATTTTTTCCTCCTTATGCTGAATTCTTTGATTTGACAATTTTTTTGACTATGGGCTGTCACCTCAGAATCACGGCAACCTCTGTTTTAAAAATGTAGCTGCCAATGTAGACAAAGCAAGAAGCATATCAACAAGACGAAGTCATGGGAATACATTTTCTCAAGGAAAGAGTGGCCAATGTTGCATCGGTTTTCTATTTAGCCGTTGAACAGACATGAAGGATTTCTACATTCATTAAAATAAAGTTTCAAACACAAAATTATAAGACTACAACTTCACCCTAGCCAGTTAGTTGTCATTAGACTATATGGTCACCCTTTTAACATTAAATATTCATCAGGTGGACATGTTGACCTGTGGTTTATGATAAGGAGAAAACTAAACTACAACAGATTCAGGGAGGCTGGGATGGCTCAGCAGGTTGAGCGCTTGTCTGGCAACTGTGAGGTCCAGGGATGGACACCACAGAGTTATTATACTATTATGGACTTTGTGTTTTTATGCCCTACATTTTTATGATTCCCTTGTAACAACCAATTTGTACTTTTCAATCCATTCCCATTTTCCACCTATTCCCAAACCCCCTCTTGTCCAACAACAATCAAAACCTTCACTTTATCTATGAGTTCATCTCTGTTTTGTTTATTTTGTTCTTTACATTTCACATATAAGCAGAAATCTCCTTGCATCTGTCTTTCTCTCTCTGACATATTCCACCCAACACAACACCCTCCAGATTCATTCACACCGCTGCAGTTGGCGAGAACCCATTCCCTTCAGTGTTCCGTTGTATTTACGTATTTCTCCATTCATCCGCTGACAAACGCCCAGGCTGCCTCTACATCTTGACCATTGCGAGCAATGATGAAATAGAATATGGATGCACATGTCCACTCAAATTAGCATTTTGGGTCTCTTTGGATAAATACCCAGAAGTGGGATTACTGGGTCCTTCTTTGTCATTTGTCGTAGCCTTTGTTTGTTTGTTTGTTTGTTTGTTTGTTTGTTTGTTTTTAAAGATTTATTTTATTGTTTTTAACAGAGACAGAGAGAGACAAAGACAGAGAGAGACAGAGAGAAGGGGGAGGGCCCAGAGCAGTCTCCACAGTTGTAGGTCATCAGTTTTCAACATGGTTTTATTTCACACAGCTGGGCGAGGGCCGCACAGGATGGGAACTGGGCTGGGAGCTTCCTGCATGAAAGGCATGCACCCTCAAACCGGAGGGTGAGAACTGAACTGGGGGCCTCCCACATGGGAAGCTCATCTCAGTTCAGCATGTGGGTCCACACAGGCCGGAGCCAGGATTCAAATCTCAGTTTCCAGGGCTACAAAGCAAGTGCTTAACCCGCTGAACCATCCTGGCTTCCCCAACCCAATCTTCTGATTGGAGATTTTAATCCGTTTACATTTAAAGTAATTGTTGATAGGCATACAGGTATTGCCATTTTATTATTCATATTTTTTTATAGTCTTAAGTCCCTCTAAGCGTCCTTATAATTCTGGTTTGGTGGTGAGGAACTCCTTTACCTTTTTCTTGTTTGGAAAGCTCTTTATCTGCCCTTTAATTCTAAAAGGTAACTTTGCTGGGTAGAGGAATCTTGGTTGTAGGTTTTTGGTTGTTATCACTTTGAATATTTCCTGCCAATCTCTTCTGGCCTGCACAGTTTCTACTGAGGAATCCCTGGTTGTTCTTCAGGAGCTCTCTTGTAGGTAAGTAATTGGTTTTCTTTTGCTGATTTTAAGATTTTTTCTTTATGGTTAGTTTCAGGTATTTTAATTATGACATGTTTTGGTGTGGGCCTTTTGGGTTCATCTTGTTTGGGATGCTCTCTGTGCTTCTATATTTATTTACTTCACAAGGTTAGAAAAGTTTTCAATTGTTATTTCTACAAATATCTCCCAAATTTTCTTGCTATTTTTTCTCCTTCTGGAAGCCCTATGATGTAAATATTGGTATATTAATGTTGTTCCAGAGACGTCTTAAACTTTCCTCTTTTTTTTTTTTTTTTGGTTAATCTGATTGTTTTCTGCTACCTTGTCTTCTAAATTGCTGACTAGATCCTTTGCTTCATCTAATCTACTACTGAGTCCCTCTAATGTGTTCTTCGTTTTAGTTATTAAAGTTTTTATTTCTGACTGGTTATTTTTTATGGCTTCTGTCTCTAATTTAATGTTCTTTTATCTCTTTGTTGATGTTCTTCCTGATAACTTTGATCACTGTTTGAAATTCTGCTTCTTGTAGATTGCTTAACTCCATTTTGTTTAGTTTATTTTCTGGAGCTTTGTTCATTTTTATTTGGGACATGCTTCCTTGTCTTTTCATTTTGGCTGCCTCCCTGTGTGTGTTTTTAGGTATTAGGTAGAGCTTCTACATCTCCCAACCTTAGTAGAGTGGCCGTATATAGTAGGTGTTTTGTTGGTATCAGCGATTCAGTCGTTTTGGTCTCCTGAAGTGGGTGCTCCAGGTGTGTTTCTTGTGTGACTTGTGTATGCCTTCCTGTTGTACTTGAGCCTTGGTTGCTCTCTGACATCAATGGGCGAGACTGACCACCAGGCTGGTTGTGTGGCCAGGCTGTGACTACGGTGGAGAGGCCATTCTGCAGGGGTTGACACAATTGAATAGGACTTGCAGTAGCAGAACTCTGGTGCCTGCCCAGTCTGCCCTTCGGGTATGTCATGTCTGCAGGCAGCCAGCTGTTACTCTGGCCCGGTTCAAACCGGACACCATATGTGCCCGTCCCAGGGCTTCCTGAGAGGGGCCACACAGAAGGCCAAGTTCAGCTACAGTTTGTGCCCTGCCCAGCGCCCCCGGCCGTGAGCCACACAGCGATTGGCAGATGGCCAATATTCATACTGGGCTCAGTGGCACCTCGAGAGGCTAAGCTGCACAGAGGAATGGGCATGCTGAAACCAGACACTACTTGCTTGAGCTTTGTGAACCTTTGTGAAACTTTAAGAAAGTCCGCCGCATGAGCTGAGCTGTTCACGCAGAAAAGCCACCGGAAGCAGCGTGGGTGTCCCCAAAAGTTGGGTGGGGTCACAAGGAATCAGGGTGAATGAACGGAGTTAGCCAAGACGATGGAGACTCAGATATGGTGGCCACTGGTGTCTGTACCTTGGTGACGGGAGAGGTCTCAACAGAGAAACAGGGGCTTGCACCAGCTTCTGTCTCTAGGAGAACGCTGCCCCTCCAGACCTTGCCCTGAAGCCAGACAACTCAGTTTCTCCCCATGTGTCCCGATGCCTTTTTGAGCTGCTGACCCGGCTCTGGAGCTCAGAGTGGCTGAGTCTATCAGTGAGTGAGTCTATGTGCAGGACCTTTAAGAGCAGCATCTGGAACTCTAGTTGCCTTTTGACTCACTCGGCCACAATCTACGCTGGTTTTCACAGGCAGACATTGTGGACACTTCTTTCCCCAGCACTGGAACCCTGGGTGGCAAGCCTGTGGTGGGCAGGGACCCCTCGTGCCTCTGGGGTGGGAGGCTCCACAGATGAGATACCCCTCCTGATTTTAATGGTCAGACACTGTTGTAGGATCATATTATTTCATGCCTTTACCTCTCCTACCAGACTCCAGGTAGCTTTTTATATGTTTTTAGTTGTAGGGCTGCAGGTCACCTAAACTGTGGGAATTCTCAGTGACGGTTGTTCTATAGTTTACTTATAATTCTGATGTGGCCATGAGAGAAGAGAGTCACGGCATTTTACCTACTCCACCGTCTGAGGTAGATATCCAAGGAAGTCTCTTAGTTACAAATGTTGCGTCACTTTAAATATAAGTGAAATGAATATTTTCTAACGCGTTGTGCCTTTTCATATTGAGTGAAAAGTACTCTTTTGTATTTGGAAAATCACTTCTTTGTTGTAAATGCTGGAAACATATTAACCATCCTGCTGTTGAGTATGTCTTGTCATTACATTCTTGCTGCGCTTACGTGTCTTTTTTTCCAGGAGAAAATTTTACCATTTGTATAATTAAATGTATTGGTTATTTTCTTATCTTTTTGTCTTTCAGATTTGTGTCAGCCCTAGAAAGTTATTTTTCTCTCTTAAAGTGTAAGGAGATATCAGCTTTTTATTCTATATTTCATAATGGTATTAGCTCTAGATCTTTGTTGCTATATAACAAGTGCCTTCATCGAGCCAGACAAAATGTAAGTGCTAAAAAACATGTGTTGAATAAATAAATAAATAATAAATAACTGCATGATTTATTTGAAAGAAATAAGTACATAGGAACACAGGCGTCATTCATTAAATATGTAAAATGCTCACTCACTCTTCAGAAAACTCTATATTGAAAAATATAAATTTATTCTATTGATTGGAAGTAATTTTTGTATTTTATTAAATGCTGATCTATCAGTGTATCTTTTTTTAGACTGTTTTTTTATTCTGTTGTTGTATTTGACTATGTCTATGCCATATCTATCTGTTTTAACTTTTGTATATTTATTACAAAGCAAGCTCTGATAGATAAAACTCTAGGTTTATAATTACAACTATTATTAGCATTGTTTTAAAAATTCTTGAGTTTTTTTCTGTATTTTCTTTTTATAAAGTTTTATTTCCTAAAATAATCTTGTTATTTCTTTTAATGTTGAGAAATAATGTTTTTTTTAAGCAAAAACAAAACTTACATAATAACATTTTAACTTCCTTGAAACAGAATTATCTTTTAATTTATGGCTGTAGAGTACACTTACAGACATAAGCCCTTGAATATATTTTTGAGACTATAATATGCAAAAAATTTGTTTGCTTTTTATAATTACATTGAAAGATAAGTACAGATCTATTTTATACTGTCCTCTTAGTCTGGATTTCATGTTTGCCCAAATATAAATATAATTTAATACAATTCTAATCAAATGTCAAGCTTACTTTATAAAATTAAAAAATATACATAAGAAGATGTAGCATGGTATATAAGTGAATATAGGTAAAATAATTTAGAAAATTAAAAGATCTTAAGAATATTTCTATGTATTATATTATGAGGGTATGTTTATTAAATAAAATATATCAAAAAGCATGAGAAGAGTATAATGAAACAAATGGCTCAGAAATATAAACTATTTTTATTATTTATATAACTTAATAGTATATATTTTATATATATATATATATACACACACACACATACATACACACACACACATACATTACAAATAATTTAATTGAAAGGAGTAGTCAATGAATGAGTTTGAAGCAATTAATTAGTATTTTGGAACAAATCTATTTATATGTTTTTGAGGAAGGTCGTCAAGATTTCATACCTAATCCCTGGAAAGTGAATATGATGAGATATTCCTTCTCATAATGATGTTATGTTACATGACCCAGTCAGCTTAATGTAGGAGGATTTTCCAGGTTCACCTAATTTAATCACCTAATTTAATCTACTTTCTGTCACAGTAGAGGAGGAAGCCAGAAAGATTCCAAGTACAGGGATATTTACATCCTGGCTTTGCCAAAGGGCCCAAGTAAGAAGAAGTGTGATCAACCAGAGTGTCCTCTGATAGACGACTGGATAAAGAAGTTGTGGTACATTTACACAATGGAATACTACTCAGCAATAAGAAAAGATGAAATACAGTCATTTGTGACAACATGGATGGACCTAGAGACCATCTTATTAAACAAAATAAGTCAGACTGAAAGAATCAAGAAACCTATAAGCTCACTTATAGGTGGAAAATAAAACTGAAAGAAACAAAGACTCATGGATACAGTCAACAGTTGGAAGTGGTTACCTGAGGGTAAGGGGGGAGGTGGGTGGGAGAGATGGGTGGGGGGAGTAGGGAGGGGGCATCAAACACACGGTGATGGAAAGTGGGCTGACTCTGGGTGAGCACATAATGTGATGTATAGACGATGTTATGTAGAATTGTACACCTGGAAACCATGTAATGGATATCAATTAATGTCACCCCAATAAATTTAACAACAACAACAAAAAAAAAAGTGTGGTGACCTTAAGGTGCTGAGAAAGGAACCCCTGTTAATAGCCATCAAAGCAAGGAAACCACAGCCTCGTCCCTGCATGGAACTCAATTCCACCAACACACAACGTGAGCCTGGAAGAACTCTGTTCTACACCCTCATTGAAAAGCTCAACCCAGGCCAACCTTGGGCGTTCTGTCTCGTGAGACTGAGTGAAGAAGCCAGTTGGGTCCCCCTGGGTTCCTGACTTACAGAACTACCAGCTACTAAAGGTTGGTTGCTCTAAGCTACCATAGTTGAGGCAATGTATTATGCAGCAATAGAAAATAGGAGAGCCTAACGCATGTTTCTGAAAAGTTTTTAATAAGAAAATGTCTGACTATAGTGAAATGGAAATTATAAGACCCACCCATACATGTCATTTAAAGTCATAAAGTAACCCTAGAAAAAAATGAATTTACAAAACTATGTAATAACAGTGATTGATATAGTAAGGAGACCACCTTTATATTTATATATATTTATCTTTGGGAGTGTTAAGTTAGACCTCCCATACCCTCTTCATTGAAATACTCCCAGCACCCATGGAAGAAGCTGTAGGAGAGCTACACTTGAAAGATATCTGCATCCGACCCAAGCTACTCTAATCAAATCCTCTGTCCTTGGGAATTTAAAACTGGAATCTGTTGTAAAACTATGTCTGGATCAGTCATTTTCTACTGTGTGCCATTTACACGTACTCTACTAAAGCAGCAAGAACAAATTTACAGAGAAAGCAAATAAATCTGAAAGACAGAAAGGAGAAACAAGATTTGTATATTAAATATATACAATTTTTACATCAAAGCAAAACAAACATTGTAAGAAAACATGTCAGAAAAAATTTAAAAATCGGACAGTACGGCCGGATGGCCAACACATTGTATGCGTATTTAGAAAGTATCTGTTTCAGAAGATATAAGGGGGCTTAGAATAAAACGCTGTAGGCAAAATCAATTTCAAAACATAAAAATTAAGCCAACATTAGAGATATTATGCCAGGGAACTGGGTTTAGAAAACCATAGCAACCAAACATAAAATTTGATTGAGATGTTTCTAACAGCCAAGGGAGTAAGAAAACACATGAATGATTTCTATCTATCGGGGGATTAAATGAAGCATCCCAGTTATTTAGAAAAGACAAATTGTCTCTCTTTCTTTCTTTGGTCTGAATTAAGCCTCTTTAATGTATACTATTACAGAATTGTAGAAGGTGAACGTTGGAAAAGTCAGAAGATAATGTCATCTGAGGCTTTATATTCACCCCCTAGGAATTCACGCTTAGCAATACACTACGGGTCAGATAGAAATAAGAGAGTTTTGGTGGATGATACAGCAACATTTCTTTACGTGAGTGTCTCTTGCTATTACACTATTTAAATGACCATTTAGGAAAGTCATTCTCAGAGCAATATACATAAATGATCTTGGTTTGTAGTTTGGCAATTCCATAAATATTGAGCTTTGAGTACTGAAGATGTGGCTAGAAGATCGACATTGTTTTCTTTCTTTCACAGACTTTGTCCCAGCCGGACCTTCCGGGGTTTAGAACTCCTGCAGTTCTTATCACAGCCTCATAACCGCAGTCACTGTGTGTGTGTTTGGGGTGGTGGTTGCTGAGGGGCAGGGTTTGGTAGGTGGTAGGTCTCCTCCTTTGGGGGGCTTGGTAGAGGATGAAAATAGCGGGACTTCCACCAGCGTGAACATGGGGAGGGGTGGAAGGCCCTGGGAAACGAGCAGGGTTCTCACCCTCTTGCTAAGAACTTGAACTTTAACTTTGCTGTTTTGCAGAAGGATTCTGAAAAAACAAACCAATAAAATGCACCTAAGCCATAAAAAAAAAAAAACCCCAAAAAATACTTGGCTGCAACTTGGTCTTGGGTGAACGGCTCCCACCATTATTAAATCAAGCGAATCTCTCAGTGAGTATCTGCGGTTCAGATATGTTGTGTTTCTAATGAATGTGAGGGTCATGTGCTTCCAACGGCAGGCATGCAGTGGTCAAGGCGACACCCACGTTATAAAAAAAAGTAGAGAACCTTATTTGTATTCTTGCCCAAGGAGAGGGTATTTCCACCTATCAGCCTTGAGCAAAATGGTGCAGGTACTAAGGAAAGAAAAAGAGTAACAGTGTGATCTTAGAAAGTAAAACCCTAACACCCAACCCTGAGAACTAAACTTCTCCAAGGTGAAACCATGAGAAATGTTTTCGCTGTGTTTGTTTATAGGATATAAAATCCAAAGTGGTTAGGCAAGAACGTAAATTCACCCAAAACAATACAAGAATGATATTATATACTAACGTCACACACAGTTATTTTATTTTATTTTTAACATGGCATTAAGCTACACCCAAGTGGTTCATGGGTCTGAGTTTGCAAAGGTGCTGATGGAGAACAGCAGTCTCACTTCTGATCCAGGGACACACCTTCTTATCACTCCCGCACACCGAGGTCATGGAAGGAATTTGGCTGGAGGCCCAGCAGCATCAAAGCCACTGCAGGTTAAGTGAAACATTTAATTATAAGCCTCATTTTCCAAATGGTTTCTTCACTACACGGTCGACCAAACACAGACACCGGCTGTCAGGGGTGATTGTGGTTGCCGTGCAAACAGAGGAAGAAGATGTAAAAAATTAGTCCATTTATGCAGTTCTTAGCTATGTGAGACTCACTCTTTTTTTTTGCTGTTGTTACATTTATTGGGGGTGACACTAATTGATATCAAGTACATGGTTTCCAGGGGTACAATTCTACATGACATCGTCTATACATCGCATTACGTGCTCACCACCCAGAATCAGCTCACTTTCCATCACCGTGTGTTTGATTCATCTCTCCCAAGACTCATTCTTGAGCAAATGTATGAAAATAAAAATGATAGGTAAACAAGGAAAAAGAATAAAACAGGGACTGATAAGCTGATGTGAGTCCTGCTCTTCATTGGCT